>KK112816.1:572617-642502 GCA_000611955.2 Stegodyphus mimosarum | reverse complement strand
CTTTTTTTTTTTTTTTTTGGTCTAAGAGTGTATTAACAAAAACATACAAATTTTTATAAATAAATAAAGTTTTGATTTTATCGTTTAGAACTTTATACCAGATCTTAATTTTTGGGAAATTTCTGTGCATTAGTGTAAGCTCTGCTCAAGCTAACTGGATGATGAAGCATCAAAAAACACAAATGCTGTTCCAGTATTAAAAGAAAAAAAAAAGGACAAAGCTTCCACAGTTAATCAATTTTGATATTTTTGCTGTCCTTTCAGTTTTTCCCCCCTTTTCCAAATCATTCAAAATGTATCTTCAGTTGGTAAATTATATATGTCTTTATATTACTTGAAATCTCCTCCATTTAACAAACTCGGTTATATTATCTGAGTTAGTTAAATGGATAACTCCTGCACCCCAAAAATTTGGTTTTCCTGGTGTTCAGTTTTTGGCCTTTACTATGAAAGATGTTTCCCAGCAATAAATGAAATTTATTGAATTAATGAAATTTAAATTAGCAAATTCTGTTTACCCATCTATAATAACTTTTAGAAATGTTCTTATTAAGTTTTATTTCATCTGATTTGTATTTTTTTCTTATTACATATTATGCATTTTTGTTTTATTAAATTTTTCTTACCAAGTTAAATTTGATCTGAGTTGTCTTAATCTACTGTATACATTTGTAGACTTTTATATGAAGATTTAAGCAATCTTGAATCACTTAATGTTTGTATTTCGCTTAATTTTATTTATGGTAAATTACTAAGTTTATCTAATGATGTCATGTACAATGATTATGAATTTCATTTTCATAATATTTAAAAGTACTTTGATAAATAAAACCTTTCCTTCACTGTGCGGGATTTTCTTAGCATAACAGTAAATTGAAAAATAAACCAAAAAACATAATATTTAGCATATCCAATTAAATATCAATATATTTTACATCAGAATTTAAGTACAAATTGTTCATATGAAGTGAATTAAAGCCACTTTAGCTTTCCTTTCAAATGGTGTCACTAGACAACATGAAAATCTCCCATTTTCTCCCATTTTTTTAAGATTTCAAGGTTGTCAGCTATGCAGTTGAAACCTCATTATTATTTGCATTAATAGAAAAGGATTAAAGTAGTTCTTTATCCTCCCTCTGTTTAGCAGAGTTATCTGCAGCATCATGCTGTGTTTGAATATCAAAGTAATACGAGACTCTAGCTTTCAAATTGATTATGTTATTGCATGTTTTTAGGAAATATTATGGGCTGGCTGAGGTATTGCAGAGCCTTACAACCCCATAAGAACAAAATAATCATTGCTAATTTTTATATATATATATATATGTATTGGGTCATCCGGAGTTCTGTGACTTTCTGATCATACATAAAAATGAAACAGTTCAAGAACATTAAAAAAAAAAAAAAAATTGAATTGCAAAAGCACCATTCCGTTCTGTGACGTTTTCCATCTCTCCAGCAGCTGGAAAATTCCTTTTTTAAAAAGTCATTATATTTGCTCATAAAAAAGTTATTGATGCTGTTTTATAGAACGATAGGCTATTTAAAAAATTTGAAAATGACCTGAAGAAATTAAAATCCAAGAGGACAAGATCTAATGAATATGGGGGGGGGTGACACAAAGCATTCCCGCCATATTGAATAAGTCTTAATTAACATTAATCGAATAATTAATTAATATTAATTGAAATTAAATATTAATTGAAATGTGGGTTCAAACATTTTCATAATGGAAGACAACACCTTAACAATTGAGCATTTCTGGGTGTTTTGCATTATAAAGTTATTGTTATTTTGCTTTAACCAGTTATTTATAATTTCAGCCTTTACTATAATGTTTTTTCAAAGGAAATGTAAATGTATTAGAGAGTATTTAAGCTGTAAGTATTATCTTTTGAGGCCATGTTACATTAAACCTTCATCACTTTTAGCACACATTTTAATTTAAATTTGACTGTGATTTTAGTTGCATTACCTAAAGTTATGGTCTATTCTGTTAGTATAAAAAATGAAATTATGTTCAGTTTGTGTTTAAATAAAAAAGTTATTAAATTTGACCATTATTTTAGTTACATAACCAAAAGTTATGGTCTTGTGTTTAAATAAAAAAGTTATTTTAGAATCTTTCCAAGACTTTGTTAATTTTAGACCCAGTGATAATTCACTCTATGCCTGTTAAGAGTTTGGATATTGTTCATGTTTCCAAAGAAAGTAAAACTCTACAATTTCAATTTCTGTTTTTAAACTTCTATTAGGGAATAGTATTTTTCCGGCATTGGTGTTATATAGCTCCTGTGTAGTCGGACCATACAAAAGCTCCTCTTGATGCTGCTAAAGGAGGTACTTTTTTCTTACCCTTGACTTTTTTCTTGAAACTTTATTGTGTAATATCCGTTTCTCATCTTTAGTAATGCTCTGTTTCAGAAAAGGAGCTTTATTTTTTTCTTTCTCTTAATAATCACATGCCAAAACTCGAGCAAGCATATTCTGAAGTATTATACAATTATGAGATACCCATACATCAAAGCAGCTTTACCCATTCTTCTTCAAACGATCATGTACTGTACTTTTTGAATATTTATTATGTCTGATAGTTCCTGAGCTGTTTAACTTTAATTTTAATAGGGCCTTGTTTACAGAAGATGGTCATCTAGAGCAATCATCGTCTTTGATGCTGAAATTTCTACTAATAAATTCCGAAGTTTTTCTCAGTTTTTTTGCTCATAAATTCCACCTTTGAGCTGTGTTATCAAACACAACACTTTTTCCACATATGGAAAAAAATTTATGAGCAGTCTGATTAGCATTTTTCCCCCTTTTTTTAAAATAAAAAAGCAAACTTGAAAATGAGCTTCTAGATTTCCCAGTTCTTAGCACTGCACTGAAACAAAAATTGTGCTACAATATATGCCAGAATTATGCAACATGAACAAAAAAGGACTGTATTTAAATATTTGCTTTGATCGAGGTTACTCCTTATCACCAGGAACAAAATAATTAGAAGAAAACATGCTTTGATTTGAAAAACTGCAGAGCTTCCCGTATGACCCAATAATTGTATAATATTTAGGTTACGAAAATAAAAATATAAAAAATAAAATTTACATTTTTAAATCAATAACGTTATTAAGAAAATATTGAAACTTCGATAAATTTTCTATAATTTTGTAAACTACTACTTCTGATGTTTTTGAATGAATATTGTATTTATATATATGAGTTCAATTTTGCTTGATATTTATATTTTTTGCAGTATTTTTAAAAATCTGTCATCTCTTAGCTATGAAAAAAATACAAAGGTTAGTTGCTTTTTAAAAATATTTTATGTATTGCATTATTTTTAATATTTATCTTATAATGCTGAATATTTTAACAAATATTATGTAAAGTAATCTTAATTTAAATCTTTCAGTTCAATTTTTATTAAACCACAGACTTTGAAGCAACATCTTAGTGCTGTTGAACCTTTTGTAAATAAACTAAACCTTGGTCGATCAAGAGTGGATTATATTGTAAGCATAAGCTCTTTTTTATTAATTATATAATTTTGTGATGTTAAAGCTGAATCAGAAGGAATGAAAAAAAATAAGAAAGCAGAATTAACTTCAGTTGAAAGTCATCAATCAAGCTATAAGTTACATTCACATTATGAGCGATGAGATGTCTACAACCAGTTATATTCACATTGTGAGCAATATAATGTCTAATCATTTCTTTCTATACTTTTCTGAATTTTAATGCTTTTTCAGTGAAAGTGAAAATCTCCGGAATTGAAGGTTTTGAGGTTTGTGAGATGTTAAAATTATATTTTGAAGTTCTCTTTTGTTCCTCTGATAAAGTATCATTAAAACTACTAATTTTTAGTATGATATTTAATAATAAACTTTTGAACCCTAATGTAAATGTGAGAGAAAATGCTACACATTGCATGAAAATCATTCTAACCCAGATATTATCATTTCGAAGGATAGATAGTCATCTTGGACAAAAATGTTCACACTGATCATATTGCTAAACTCTTAAACAAAGGTCCATATAATTGGATCCCTACAGATCCGTGACCTTCAGGCATCTACAAATAGAAACTGTGATTAAGTCTTCAAAAATCTTTCTGACTCATTACAAAAATTGCTTATCCCATCTGTTGCGAATGATACCAGATTATATGCTCTGCACCAAATTCATAAAAGTGGTATTCCATTCTGCTATATTGTATCAGATATAGGCGCCGCCTCATACCTGTTAGCTAAATATCTAGTTTCTAGATTTTTGGGTTTGTTAGTTAATAACACTTACACCATAAAAATTTCAATGGAGCTTGTAAATAAGTTAAAAAATATTTCTACTAGAAATTTCATCACTATTCACCAATATTATAATGGAAGGTGCTCTTAAATGTCTAAAAGAATTTCATATCTCATGTATAGGAATTGTTGAGTTAATTTTCTTTGCTCAATTTTGTCTGAAACAAACACATTTAGTTTTTCAAAATAAGTATAACAACCAGACTGAAAGATTCTCTGAACAACCAGACTGAAAGAAACCAAACTGAAAGACCATGGTTCTATTCTTACTGATGTATATATATATATAATTTGGATTCATGATAATGTATATATATATATATACATTATTATGAATCCAAATTATTTGAAATTTTAAACTTGCCCATGTGGTTCTGCGGTTCTAATACATTGACAATGCCTTTTCTCTGTTCAATTGTAATAAAAATGATTTAAATACTTTCAATAATGAATTCCTTTGATCCTGCTATTCAGTTCACTTTTGAACTTGAGACATCATATTCCATTTTGTTCTTTGACATTTTGGTCACCTGCAACATATCCAACTATAGTACTACTGTATACCATAAACCTTCATCTGTTTGGTTTGCACTACACTTCAAATCATATAATTTGACTAAACAGAAGTTAGCTTCATTTTATACCTTTGTTTTCTGAGTGGGTACTGTAAGCTTACTTTTCTAAGGTGTCTTTGATCAAGAACTAAACTGCTTAAAAACGGCTGCTATTGACAAAAGCTTTTCACCTAACATTATTGACCAAGTGATTTAAAAATTTTCTTGTCAGCATATCAAAAAGCACTCTCTCATTTCAGGCAATTATAGGAATTCTCTTGTCATTTTTTTCTTCCCATCGATTAGCTATAAAATTGCATGCCTTTTAGAGAAATTCAACTTTTGGATAATTTTTTCTTCTATCATCAAAATTCTCAGTTCCATATTTAAAGACCGCATTCCAAATATGAATTCCTGGGGTATATACAGGATTCCTTACCAGTGTGGTTTAATTTACATTGTTCAGACTGAGAGAGCCTTAAAATTTGCATTAAGTGAGGTACATGTTAGAAAAAAGAAACTGGCGAATCTTTTGTTGCTTAACACGGTTGGTCAGAAAATCTTATTTTCCATTTTTCTTGTTAATGATCCTAGTTCCAATCCATCTTTAGAGTCAACTTTTAAGGAAGTTATTTCATAATTGTTTTCTCTTTTTATCAATAGGTGATGCCAGTAGCTTGAAATCCTTTGTCATTGTAATTGGCTGAGCACACAGGCTTCTCTTTTATCATTTGCTCTTCCGTAGTTGAAGAAGGTGCTTTTATATTTAAACCTTTGAAACTAGTTCAGCAAATTTAGGAATATTACACTTGTAGCATTCATTATTTTAATTAACCAAATTATTTTTAGTTTGAACTTTCCTATCGATATCTCAAAGTTTCAGTTGCTGCCCGAATTTAGCGCGAGGAGATATTTATGCAAATCGCATATATCTGTTAGCAGTTTAAAAGGCAGGAGTTAACGAGGGGAAAAACAGTGCCTTGGATTTATCGCCGTAAGGCTGTGCGCGCCAAGATTTCCTCTGGCTACTGAAAGTTCGCCTTCATAGGCATTTGCAATTACCAGTGTTTGCTAGTGAAATTCGCATTATTGCATTTCACTAAGAGTTAAGCTTCCCTCGCCGTCCTACTTAAGCTAAGTTAGGTATTTGAATTTGTTAACACACTTTATTTCATATTATTTTAGTTCAGCTCAAGTAGTGGCTTACTCTCAAGTTGGAGAGTTGTAATTATTTGAATTAAAGGGTCACTTTTAAACCCTCCTTCTGACTTTGTAGTTCTTCAACACTAAAGGACATAGCCTAGATTTGCTCACTGTTCTCCACATAGGGTTTCACAGCGTATGCTCACAAAGAAAGTCAAGATATTGAAGGAGAAACCTAATGTCTCTACAGTGGCGCCCGAACTAAAATGGTTGTAGATGATGACTCTCCACACCCAGGATTTGGCGACTAGGTCCCCTAAAACCCCAGTCGCCCTTTAAAAAGGGGAGTATATAAGGTATATCTCCCACATTCTTAGCGTGCCTTCGTGGTGTAATGGTCAGCACACTGAGCCGGTATTTCAGAGATCCGTGGTTCGATTCCCGGCAAAGGCGTTGCTTATTTTTCATCGCTCTTGTTCCAAAAAAATACCTAATGTCTCTACACACTGATTCTTTCTGCCCTAGCACCTTCTAATCACTATTCAGCAAGTTGTTTTAATTCAGATTTTTAATGTTTATTCAAATGTTTTTTACATTTAACAATTTGAGTTTATCTTTTTTGTATAGTATTTATTTTGTAAGTAAATAAGTAAATAAAAATTAGCATACTTTGTGGGCCTAAATATAACATGGTTTTATACAGAAGACTCTCCTATTATTTTGAAGACGTTTTATGGGATAAAACAAGGCTTGTTTATATGACATATGCGAACTTGGTATGTTGAATGATTCGATATGAAAGATAATTATATTGTACCATAACCCTAAAACAAATGTACGTTCTTTTAACATGAAAATTATGAAATAAAATATAAATTATCTTTATCTATATTCTTAAAGGTTTAGCTGTGTGTGTGTGTAAGTGGATTTGATTTTTTCAGAGACTTTTTAAGGCATTGTTTCCCAAACTTTTCAACTATGCAACCCACCTGCAAATAATTGTCATTTATCATGACTGATATTCATATTAGGTTTAGGCAAAAAAGGGAAATTATATCTATATATATCAATTAATTGTTAATTATAAATTCATTTCTAATTTTAAGTAGGTAAATGTAACTGTACAATAAGAAAAGTTCTCCTCAAAGTATTTCGTTACTCACCAAAAAGTTTCTACCAATTTACAGTTTTGAAATGATTGCTTTAAGGTAAAAAAAAAAAAAAAAAAAAAAAAAAAACTCAGATGCAAGATCAGTATGATAATTTCTTTACTTAGTCATGACGCTTAGTATAGTATTACCAATAAATACAAAAATATACCACAGACTAATAATAATACATTTTTTTGTCCTGCAAATGAGAAAGAAATCACTTCTAATCTAATTTTTGAGCAAGTAAATGTTGAGCCATTTTAATTTCTTCTTTTCGCCAGTTTAATTTTTTTACAGTTGTTAATAGTTTTGGCTTCCATAGTTTGATGTGAGAGGTTATGTACTTATATGATGTCATATCCTAAAATAAGTTTTCTTGACTCAGATATTTGAAAAAGGCAGCTGTGCAGTTGATTTATGCTCCTGTTAGATATGTTCTTAAGAATATTTATAAAGAACTGCTAATGTTTTAATCTTGGTTTAATATTTTACTTCAGGTATCTGCTGATATAAATAATTTTTGAGTAGATAATCAATCTATCCCTCATAATTAAACAGCAAATAGAATTTTGTTAAGTTTCTTCCCCCCCCGGCACACTTTTGGTGAGTGCGAGTGTGGCCATCCTAAGGTATCATAGCCCTTCAAGGGATCATCGCCCTTTTGGTGAGATGGAAGT
Organism: Stegodyphus mimosarum; assembly: GCA_000611955.2. Lineage (NCBI taxonomy): Eukaryota > Metazoa > Arthropoda > Arachnida > Araneae > Eresidae > Stegodyphus > Stegodyphus mimosarum. The sequence goes on along the minus strand of KK112816.1, from coordinate 634,673 downwards.
CACGATCCTAGAGAGCTAGTGATTTTTCCTCCTTTCTTTTTCATCTCTCCTATTTTCATTTCTTCTGCCCTTGTGGTTTTCCTTTTTGGAGGTTGAGGCTCAAAGTTAGATTCTGTTACATCCCTTTGTTTCTAGTTTCTCAAGGAGAGACAACCACCTACGCGTTTGCTGCGCTTGTGACCTGTAAGGCTGGGAAGGAGGGTCCTGGTATTTGAGGGGCAAGGTACTGTCACCAACACACTGCTTTGGCCTTTGCTTCAGATTGAAACGAGAGGCATGTAGTTGTCCCCACTAGTGTGAATTGGCTGGTCATTTGTCTTTAGGGTCAGTGGCTTGGGGGTAAGATTTCGGGAGAGCTGACTGTGGGACTTCAGACTGCGTATCGACCCGGTTAACCCTCGCACGTCCCCTTACTGGACTCTGTGGTGGGTGGAATGCTGAAGCACCCTTTATAACAGAGTGTGGAAGGACCATGATTTTCCCAGTGCATGGAAAAGTGCTGTTGTCATTCCCACAGCTAAGCCAGGGAAAAACCCAAAGAATCCCCCGAACTATCGACCCATTGCACTAACGAGCTGTATTTGCAGACTATTTGAAAAAATGGTAAAGTATTATTTGGAATAAATATTATGTATAGTGTGTTATTTAGAATAAAATTATTTATTATAACAATGTAATCTTCCCTTATCAGAGCGGTTTCGGAAAAGGGAGGTTGATGATCGATACTATGCTTCTTTTTTGAAACATCTATCCATTAAGTCTTCATAAATGGAAACCATCATGTTGCTATCTTCTTAGACATCGAAAAGGTTTATGATAAGGTGTGGAGATATGGTATTTTGCCGGATTTTCATGCTAGTGGTTTGTGTGGCAGCTTACCAATTTTCTTTGAATAACTTTGAAGAAGAGGGTGTGCCTTAAGGCTGCATTTTAAATGTTACTTTGTTCAATTGAAAAATAAATTCTGTTTTAAAGTAACTTCCTCGTACCATTTCAGGATCACTTTACGTTGATGACCTCTAAATAAATTGCTATGGTGCAGATATGAGATATATTGAGAGACAGTTGCAGATTGGCATTGACAGAATCAAAAGTGGTCTGAAAATCAAGGATTAGTGTTTTCAAAAGAGAAGACTGTTTGTATGCAGCTTTGTAAAAAGTGAGGTCTTCATCTTGAGCCTGAGTTGCATCTTTGTGGCTCAGAGATTTCAGTTGCATCAGAAGTAAAGTTCTTATGTGATGCTCGACAGAAAGCTAATCTTCCTTCCGCATGTCCAGTATTTGTGAAAGAAGTGTTTCAAAACTCTTAAAAGTCTTGGTGAACACCTCCTGGGACACAGAGCATTGCGTTTTACTTCGTATTATAGAGCACGCCTTCATTCTAGATTAGATTATGGCTCAGCAGTTTATGGATCCGCACGGTATTCAACTTTATTAGAACTAGATCCTATTCATCATCAGGCTCTGAGAATTTGTCTATGGTATATTTTTGCTCTGAGAATTCTACCCCAGGGTATAAAAAAGCCGTTACTAAGGTTGCTTTCCCTTTCTAGATATTTTGTTCTCCTGATGAGGGGGGACCTGTAGCTGCCCTCGAAATCGATTGAGTGTTTTTAGTAAATGTGCGCCAAATACAAGGTTGTTTCAGCGATTTTAACTGTAGTCTTGTCGTAAATTATTTCTTCTTTTTAGTTTGTGCTTGTGGCATACTTCTTTTGAATGTTTTCAACACTAATAACCTTTAAGGTTTTCTGCTGTGTAATCAATCCACTATCACATCACACACCTTAAGTTTATCTGCAAAGATGAATTTATACGTCAAGACTTTGTACCAATAACTTTATCGGCTAAGCTGATGCTATAATAAATCTAAGTTTTAATGGTGCAAGTTACTGGACTAATTTTTATGTATATATGATTTTATGGGTCATCTTGGAAACAGTTTTTTGGTCACCTGAAAGGTATCAAAGGTTGATAATATATCAAGACAGATGTAAATGGTTATGTGAAACTAATTAATTCATTTCATAGATTATCATTTTGTCTCTGTTTGGAGATTTCATGAAGATGGCTTATGCAATCACTTCAATAAATGTTTAATTTCTTATTCAAAAGAGAGTACAAATCAATTATCCTGTTTAGTCTTTCATTTAAGTGACACTGATTGTTGAAACTTATATGTTTATTGAAAGTTCATTGCCTGTGGCAATTGAGGGGAAAAGAAATTTTATTTTTACATGTTTTAGTTGGAAGAGTTTGCATATTTGCTATGCTGTCATAACTGTTAATCAAAAAATTGCTCTGACATCAGAAACATAAGTAAATGGCAAATAGAAGTTTCTTGGTGCTTTCAACAGATGTTGGTAATGTGAAAAAAAGAAAATATAAACAGTTTGGAGAGGACAATAACTATAAGTCCCTTCTTTAAAAGAGAGAGGCTGAAATATGTGTGTGATTATTTGTGATAGTTGGAGACTCTGAGGATAATATATAGAAATTTTAATTCATGCTGGGTAATTGCTGTAGGATAGTAAGAGAAAGTTTTTTCATTCCAAATATTATGCATCTAAGGTATCATGTTGCTTATCTATTAATTCCATTAAAAAAATGTTTTTTTAAACTTGAAAAAAATTGTTATGCTTAAAAATATTTTATTGGATGGTTTTCATAAAAGTACAAGGTGTGACAATTTAATTCCATGTTAGCTGTGTAGTAGTGTCTGTGACATGAGTGTTTTTGTCTAAAAATGCTTTATTTAATGTGTGCTAAGCCTAAAGTTGATAGAAGCAAGTGTTCATTAATCATCAGTGTGTTAATAGATGTCTCCATGGTCATTATAAAGGAAGAAGAATTCTTTTTCTGAAAGGAATGAAGGAAACAATGTTAGTTAAATAGAATTTTTAGTAGATGGCATATAGAAATTTTATAAGTATTTAATGAAGAAATCAAATTTGTTTGAAAAAATAACATTGAGAAATATATATAATTCATATTATATATGAATATGAAAGGGAAAAAATTGTAACATATGTTTCTCTTTTCTGTTTTTTTACTTTCAGTTTGATTTAAATTTGATTTCAGTTTGATACACCAAATTCTGAAAATATTTTTCTACCCCTTTCTCTAGAAGTGTCCTCTATTCTAAGAGTCATGTCTGTTTGTCAGGTCACCCTGTGTGCATGAAAGTAAATGCATATTATTATTTGAGAAGCCATTGCAACAGGCTTATAATGCTGAAGAGGTTACCTTGGGTAACAAGATGACTTTGTCCATCTACCATATATATATATATGAATTTGTACCCATATTTCAAGCCCACCAGTGGCCGAGCGGTAAAGACACTGAACACTGGTAGTTCGGTCCGAGGTTCAAATCCCACGAACGGGCTGGCTGCATGGGCGTTTTCATGGTTTTTCCCATGTGTAACGTGTATACGAGCCAGTTTCCCTTAGAAAGTCTTCCAAAAAGGCATCCCTCCCTTTAGACAGATAGCCCTTGTGTGCTTTGCCATAATTGAATAACCTAACCTAACCGAATTTCAAATCCTTATAATTTAGTGCAGTGCACAGAATTGCCCTGATTAGTTGTCAGTGGGATTTATATGTATTCCCTAGAACTGAGTACATAATTTTATGTACCTCTTGATCCTTTACAACTTTTTTCTCCAACATTTCAGGTGAGAGCAAGCCAAAGATCTACCACACTTCATGTTTAATTTGATCATTGGTTAGTTAGTCTCATCCTGATGTAGCAGTTAGGAATGTTTATAGAGGCAGCTTACATTCTTCCATATATGCAGGTTTAATATGTATTTGACAGTTTGTTCACAAAATACCAATATGCATTACAATTAAATTAAACATATGATTAAGTATCATATCAAGCATAGGTGATTGTTTGTAAATTGACATTGAATATCTTAAGTGAAATCACTTTAAATCTTCAGAAAATATAGAAATAATGTAAGGATAAAGGGATTTTATGCTTCTCAGTCACATGAATAAATTACAATTGATTAATTGATTAAGAGGGCAAATGACTTGTGCACCATTTACAAATTTTTATTGTCAATTTATATTTTCAAACATCTGGTATTCTTATCTAAACTGTAGAATTAAATTTCTTTAAATCTCATTATTGCATTATATTGAAATGTTGACTGCATTTTAAATAATCTGTCTTTTAAAATTAATGATTTTCATTCTAGAATTTGGATGGTGAAGATCCTCTACCTAATGTCCCTGAATTTTTGCATGTTCGAGTAAAAAATAAGGAACTTGTTTTAACTCAGTATGAAGTAAGTACATAATAATATTTGAGTGTTTTTCATATGTATGCCTTAAATGTAATAAAACAATAAATATTTAAAAATTCAATAAATTAAAGTGTCATTGAAAAGAAATTATTTTTCAAGTAATTATAGAATATGCCTATTAAAATATTAAGTCACTAAACATCTTGTGAGTGAAGATAACTAGTGCTGTGAAGGGGAGATATTTGTATAATAAAATAATCATGTTGAATGAAACTAAAAACTGTAATCAATAGTGGCAAAATTGTGAAGCTAGTAGTATTGTTTTAGGTTGAGAAATTAAGACATCTTTGATTGATTAGAATGTCTTTGAGAGATTAGGATGTCTTTGGTGTGAGCTTTGAGAGATTATGTTGTCTTTGATGTTAGCTTTGAGAGATTATGCTGTCTTTGACGCTAGCTTTGAGAGATTAGGATGTCTTTGAAGTTTTAGAAGCTTTAACTTCTCTGTATAAGTATAAAAATATTAGTTTTGCAGAATCTAATTCCTGTGCCATTAGTTTTGGTTATCATATGTTTAATTTAATTGTAATGCATATTGGCATTTTGTGAACAAGCTGTCAAATACATATATAAACCTGCATATATGGAAGAATGTAAACTGCCTCTACAAACATTCCTAACTGCTTCATCAGGATCCTCTGATTATTATTATGTCCTCCGATGAGACCAACTAACCAGTGATCAAATTGAACATGAAGTGTGGTAGATCTTTGGCTTATTCTCACCTGAATGTTGAAGAAAAAAGTTATAAAGGATCAAGAGGTACATAAAATTATGTACTCAGTGCTAGGGAATACATACAAATCCCACTGGCAACTAATGGATGTTGTAACTGTAGTGTGCTTGTGGAATGAGGCTATTTAAAATGCAAATTATAAAGTTGAGGAATTAATAATGCAAATAAATGATTGTAAATAATAGTTTATCTTAATTCAGTTTCTGTTAACTTATATGGGGTTAAAGCAGGCCCTGATTTGTACTATATATCAACTATTATCAGACATTCCTATTATGCCTATGATCAAGAGGTAATGGCAAGTTTAAAAAAAAAATGCTTAGTGTGAGATGGTATTACTCTATGGAGAATTTGAATATAAATTTTACTTTTGTGTTAAATGAGATTTTCAATCCCCCTCCTCACATTCATATCTTTATCTGTCCCCTTCAGAAATTAACTGGTGATTTTAATTGGCACTTTGTATATTTATTTTGCTGTGTGATAAATTTAAAGTTGATGAAGTTAAGCCAAGGAATTTTTTCAACGAAAACTTTATTTTTATAACTATCCCTTTCAACTTTTAATATTCATAGCTTGTAATTTTTAAATTATGGTCTTGTTAATACAAATGTCTTTGAGACAATGCCTTGTTTATACAGGGTAATTATATATAAAGTTGCGACTTCAAAATGCTCTAACTTTAAAATTATAGGTCAGAATGACTTGATATTTTACCAGAACAATCCTGAGGTAATGGAATTTTGTTTGGAGAAGGGAAAAAATAGTTTCAAAATATGCCGATAGATGGCGCTGCCAGGGTTCACATTGGTATTGGTATGCAAATTACTGAGATGTAACATGCGTACTGCAGGCATGACTAAGATAAAAATGAAAAGCACTAATGACACACATAAAATTTTGTCTGAGTGCTTCATCATGACTCTAATGAAGAAGGATCATGCTCTTCTCGTGAAGCTTTTCTGCACATTAACAGCTGTTAGGAAGTTCCGGACGTTAAAAGGTATAAAATCCAGCCCAATGACTGCATATGGCCTGCCGAATATGATAGAAAAATTCGAAGAGACCGGTTCATTTGACGTGAAACGAGGTAGAGGACGAAAACCAGTTGCGGCGGCGGCAGTGGAAAATGTGGCTACATCGTTACAAGAACAGACAGTGAGCACAGGAACATTGCACAGGGATCATAATCTCTCAACAGTGCACGGGGAATTGGCTGAATGTTGGATGTGCCTATCAGTTCGTAAAGTTCTACGGAACATCTTGCGCTGTTATGTGTATGAGATAACTCACGTGCAGCAATTGCTACCTGCTGACCTGGAAACACGTGAATCGTTTGCACTACAATTTTCTTGCTCAGATGGAAGTGAATAATGAATGGCCTTGGAACATTCTGTGGTCTGATGAAGCTCATTTCCATTTGCAAGGTTCTGTAAATACGCAAAATTGTAGGATATGAGCAACCGAGAATCTGTTCCGGCTAAGCCATTACCTCTTCACTCTGAAAAGGTCACTGTGTGGTGCGGAATAACGGCAGCGTTTATCGTTGGTCTGTTCCTCTTCGAGGAGATCACACCTGCGGGTCCCATTACCTGCACCGTTACTGGCAAGTGGTATGAAACACTTTTACGTAACCATGTCCTTCTGTCACTTCAGAAACGTCAATATGTGGATCGCACAATATTCATGCAAGATGGCGCTCCTCCGCACATTGCTATTTGTGTGAAGCAGCTGCTGATTTCTCATTTCGGAGATGATAGAATCATAAGCCGCCATTTCCCAACAGCTTGGCCGCTACGCTCGCCCGACTTAAACCCGTGTGACTTTTGGCTTTGGGGATATTTGAAGAATGTTGTTTACAGTGGGCGGATTTCGAATCTGGCCGACTTGAAGGCAAACATCACGCACCACATTCATAGCATCAGCACAGATACCCTCCGATCTGTTGTGGAACATACAGTTTTGCGCTTCCTATTAGCAGCGGAACAAGGAGAGAGCATATTGAACAACTTATGCATTAATCAGGTTTTTGTTTCGTGAAGCATCTCTTGTCACTATCGCTGTTTTCTCTGTAAGTACGTATTCTTGTCTTTTCGCTAGTAAAATTGTCTTAAATCCTTGAAGTCTATTGTTTCCTTTCCGCTATACATCCACAACAGCAATTTTGAACACTTACAGCGACATCTATTGGCATACTTTGAAACTATTTTTTTCTTCTTCTCCAAACAAAATTTCATTACCTCAGGATTGTTCTGGTAAAATACCAAGTCATTCTGACCTATACTTTTAAAGTTGGAGCATTTTGAAATTGCAACTCTAGTTATAATCACCCTGTACAGTGCCTCTTTTTGCTTGCATATGTGTATAGTATGAATATTTTATCATGCATTAGATATAAAAAGTTAACTTCCAGTAGCTGAAAATGCAGCATGGGAGGGTTTTTTTTTTAAATCTTTAAATAATGACTTATAAATATCTTTAAGTCTTGTGATATATTAATGTCTTCTTAAGTAAGTACAGATACTTAAAAATAAATTAGTACAGAATTATGCTTTAAATTAGTGTACTATAATTGAATTCTGAGGTCATACCTCCAGCCTCTTTCCTTTAAAAGGTGCTTGTGGACCTTTAACATCTTTGCGTATTTACAAATATAAAAATGCTGTATCCTGTGCCATTAGTTTTGGTTTTGGATATGGATAAAGCTTAGGTGTGTGTGACTGTAGTGTGCTTGTGGATTGGGGCCATTGAAACTTTGCCAACCAGTAAAGTCTGTCTAGAGGTTATTAAATGTTTATATTAAAATATTGTTTACAGATTTTCTACACTTTGATTAAAAATGAATAAAATAAAAATACTCTGTAAATTAAAGAATTATGTAAATTATTTTTAAACAATCTAAATTTGTAAATGCTTTATTATTATGAATTGTTGAAGCTCAGTAGCTTTAAGATTAGATATTTCTAAGGTCATTTTTGCAGCAATTATAAAATACACAGTGTATATTCAGTATATTCAATGTCACAAAATTATTGCTGCACTTATTTCTGCATCTAACAAAATACATTTGATGTGTGTACTACTTTAACAATTCATTTTCATGTTAGCAAACTGTGTGCGGAATACTTTAAAATTCTTATGCATCCCTTTATTTTAGCCGAAATGTTCTAGAAATGCAAAAGCAAGGTCTGTTCGCAGGAATAACTGTCTTGCAGATCCAGGAAGATGGAAACGATAATTATATAAATACCTTGTTTATGATCGGTTAGAAAAAATCCGAAATATTCAAGAAAATTTATTACACTATCATTTGCAATGCACTTTTTAAGTCCAGGGAAAAGTGCCTTTCATTTACTACGAAAGTGTTATAGGAGTTCATGTCTTAACAGTTTCTTTTTTTTTTCTTGCTAAATCCTTTGACTTTATGCTTTCCAGTGGTCCCAGAGGAAGAAGTCTATGGGATATAGACCTGGGGAAAATTATAATAATTTCATTGGTCTTTTGCATCTGAAGAAAGTTCGAGAAAATCGAACATGCAGCTTTTTTATGGAGCGCGATCACAGTTTGTGAGAAATCACGCACTCAGATATACACTCTTAAACACACACACACACAAAAAAAAAAAAAAGACGCACCAAGAAGGAGTTATCCGAATGGGACGAAAATCGGTAGAAGTGATGTACATGTACAGAAAAACAAATTATTACAGTTTGAGAAAAACTGGATGATTTATTGAAGTGATAGAGCTTCACAACGTGAAAAAGTCAGGAACGCGTTTGTCCACCTCTGGCCGTTAAGCAAGCAGTTATTCGGCTTGGCATCGATTGATAGAGGTTGCGGATGTCCTCCTGAGGGATATCGTGCCAAATTCTGTCCAACTGGCGCGTTAGATCGTCAACATCCCGAGCTGGTTGGAGGGCCCTGCCCATAATGCTCCAAACGGGCTCAATAGGGGAGGGATCCAGCGACCTTGCTGGCCAAGATAATGTTCGGTAAGCACTAAAGCAAGCAGTAGAAACATGTGCAGTGTGGGGACGGGCATTATCTTGCTGAAATGCAAGCCCGGGGGGGCGTGGCATGAAGGGTAACACAACGGGCCTTAGAACTTCGTCGACGTACCGTTATGCTGTAAGGTTGCGACGGATGGCAAACAAAGGGGTCCTACTATGAAATGAAATGGCACCCCAGACCATCACTCCTGGTTGTCGGCTTGTCTGCAGGAAGACAGTCAGGTTGGTAACAGACCACTGTCCGGGGCGTCTCCAGACTCCCGTTCGCTGGTCATCGGGGCTCAGTTCAAAGCGGGACTCATCACTGAAGACTATTCTGCTCCAGTCAGTGACATTCCAGTGCGAATGAGCCCGACACCACTGCAAGCGGGCTTGATGTTGTACAGAGGTCAACGGTAGTCGGCGCAAGGGGCGCCGTGACCTCAGCCCCCTTTCTGTGAGCCGTCTATGATTGGTCCTTGCGGTCACTAAAGCACTAGTTGCACGTACAATCGCTCATAATGATGCATCTGGGGCTGTGAATGCCGCTCTGACGATTGCTCGGTCTTCACGTTCTGTCGTTTCTCTAGGCCTACCGCTTCCTTTTTGACACTTAGTGCGGCCATGGTTCACCCATTCCTGCCAACATCGTCTAATAGTGGCATCGCTCCTGCAAAAATGTCCAGCTATTCGCCGATAAGACCAACCGGCTTCTTTGAGCCCAACTACATGATGTCTCTCAAATTCTGACATTTGCGCATATCGTTCGCGCACCTGTATAGTTACTGTCTACCAGAGTACAGAAATTGAAATTCGCTAAGAATTTATGGCCTGGAATCGAAATTTCTCGTCTTAAATATCCTGCCAGTTGCGCAGATCAGATGCACTGTAGCGACAACCGTTCATTCATTGGCAGCCGAAATATAAAATTTTGCATTTTCCGTCAAAACCTGTATGCATATCAATTTGTGTCCAATTTGCTTTATATCTTCTTGGTGCGTGGTGGTGCGTCGTTTTCTTTTCTTTTCTTTTTTTTTTGTCTAATAGTGTATTTTAATGCGAATCGGCTCCATCTTAATTTTAACACTTGTAGGCAGGATCTACTGGAAAAGTGCTTCTGGAAATATTTCCATGACACTCCTGTGGTGAAAGATTTTACAAAAAGTAAAATATTTGCCTCCTGTGGATGTCCGTCATAATAATGAAAAATTTAACTGCAGGTTTTTTCAAAAGCGAATATTGCATTTAACAAGCAATAAAATTAATATTTTCTGAGTACTGTTTGGTGTGCAGATTTTAAATAGCGTAAAATTAAATATTTCCTCTATTGAAAGGTTCCCATTAAAAGTAGTGGTGTGATATGCTGAGAAGAACGTCATTCCCAGTGCTGTTTAAATGAATCTAGAATTCTAGCAGAGGTGCTTAGACGCATTTTGGTCGGTGTCAGATCAACCGAAAGTCACTTCAGCTGAAAATGCACCTCTTAGCAAAACAAATGCAAATAAAAGGAGTAAAGATAAATCTTATCTCCTCAGCTTCGGTCAAGTTTTCACAATTTTCTCCTTTTGTAAATTATTCGTCCTTCATATGTATGATTTTCTTCAATTTCTTTTCACATTTTGCGATCTACTAAACATATTAGTTAACTATAGATTTTCTTAGAGGAGCAGTCAGTCTGCGTTTTCATCATTTCGTCGTATCTTAAGCGGAATTACTCAACTGACATCTTTTTTAACTGACATCCTTATGTTTTTCTTAGCTGCATTGCTACAATCGCGTTACACAAATTTTGATTTTCGTTTTTCCCCTTCCCGCCTAAGATGCATGCAGTTGAATCCTAATTCCATAGCCAATCTGTGAAGATTTTCCTGAAAAGAATAGGAATTGTATGCATTTTCTTATGCTGTTGTTAAAAGAATTTTCTTCATTTAGCTGGTTGCTTAGGTTCATTCTTTCTTGCTTGTAAATGTAACGAATGCTCAAGAAATCTTTTAAATAAAACTCTTCAAACTGAAGCAAATCTTTACAGCCAAGAACGTTTTGATCACTGAAAGAAATCTTTACAGACAAAAACCTTTTGATCAAACGCAAAATATCGAATAATAATGAGATTTAAAATCAGCAAACGATTCACATTGGAAAATCATTGCAACTTGATGCCGTGTGGCTTTTCATAGCTTTGCTTTCGCAAAGAAACCGTCCTGGAAAATGACGGATATTTCTAATAGATGAATGTGAACGTTTTACTTCATTTGATTATTTCCACGGTTATAGATTTCTGAAAATAGTAAAATTGCTTTGTCTGTGACAAAGCAATAAAACTGTTAGCAGAAAATTCTCACAAATAATAGGGTATCCATTAGATGGCGAATATTGATATATTTTGGTGTTTTCACCCCTCTTTCTCATTCAGTTTTTTCCCTATGCATGGATAATCCACAGAATAAATAATCCACACTCATAAAATCACGAATTTCCATTATCACATTAATCTTAATAAATCGTTCGTTCAGCTTCCCTTCCAATGAAAAAAGCTGCTTTATTTTTTACACGCGGCCTATTGTAGTAACGGGGACAATATGCTAATTTCGTTATTACTTAAAACTTATTTCTTCAATTTTGCGTTCATTGTATCTTACATTAGATATTCTGACTGACAATTGTTGGTGCTGAAGCAATAGCAGTGACAACTTAATGATTTTCCGCATTTGTTTCTGTAAGTAGACTAAGTCAAATGCAAAGCAACGGTAGGGGTACAAAAGTGGAGACGGTATTGGTGTTCATGTTATTTTTACGTTGTCCTTGCTAACTTCGAATTTGATGTTTAGCCAAACATGTTCCCGGGTATTGCTTTTTACGTATTTCTGTTTTCTTTTTCTTTTTTCATTTTGTTGGATTTTTTTTTTCAATCTGTTGTTTCCGTTATTGAAGAAGCATCACCTGATAACAATTCAATTTCTAGCAATTTTTTTCGGTATTTACTAACATTTTCAAGCCGCTATTCGAATCATTGGAGCAAATAATTCTTAACCGATAACAATTTATTCTACAGATAACATTTCGTTATGGTTTTTTCATTAATTTGTTTGCTCTTTTTTTAAATCGGTTATGTCTCTTATCAAATCAAAGAATTCTTACCCGATAACAATTCACTGTGCATTCGAATTTACTGTGTTTTTGGAAATGTAAATGTATGGAAAATATGCTTGCGAGATAAAAATTGATTTTAGCTTATGCTCGAACTGAGGTGGAAAACAAATAAAAGAAGTCTTACGTCAGTACAGTAGAACTCTAAGTAATCAAACAGTGTGAAAACATAAGTTATCCGAATATTAAAAAAGTCTAGGTAATTTACTTTACCGTTTTGATAAAAATATGTATTTTCTCTAATGCAAGTGAGAAAATTTTATTTGGCGTTTCATTGTATTTTATTTCAATAAAAATTAAATTGTTAAAAAATAATATTTTTCTTCCATAAAATACGGAGGCTATTTGCACATTTTTTAGACGATTTTGCTTTACTGTAAAAAAAAAAAAATAAAATAAACTTCTACTTGGAATTCTTTTTAACTATAATTCTATTTTTGAAATTTAAATTATCGTTTGCTACTTGACAGTTTTGTATTCTACAAAAATTACCAAAAGTCGTTTTTAAAGAAGCAATGGACGGAAGGCTATGTTTGTGTTCTTTCCAAAGAAAATTATTCGTATCTAGTTATTAAAAATGCTGTGAAAGACTTGGGATTTTGATAAGGCAAAACTACGATAAGTAATACTGTCAACAAGAAAGGAAAAAACGTCAAAGTTTGGCTTCGAGGAGAAAAGTTGTTCTAAACACATATCCAGGGGAAAAAAAGGTGTGTTTCGAATATTGCAAAGGTAAGATCCTTTTAATGTCAAAAGAAAATCCGCTAAGTTAAATGAGAGTTACAAAACCGTTAAAATACTCAATGTCAACTGGAAACAAAGTAATTAATGTCTTTTTGAACTTGAAAAGGGCGGAAAAACATAATGTGCATCGTCTTTCTTCACGACATATCACCGACTGCAGAACCTGCTGCAGAATTCTGAGTAACATTTGTCCGGATAAAAATGGAAAAATATTGCCACAACAGATGATTGGATGCATTTAAATGACACAAGAAAAAGAAATCCATTTATTATCATCAAAAAAGAGAAAAAAACCTTAAAACTGGTTCAAAGAATCTAAAGAAAGTTCTTTAAAGGGATTTATGATGGTTGTAAGTTTCTGATATAAAGACAAATAAAAAGTTAAAGAAAGCGCAGAAAACTGTTAAGGGCAACTCCACATATTATGAGGAACATATTTTACACCCAATTTTCAAATATGAAATATTTTCTCTTTACCCACAGTGCCATCATTCAGTAGAGCTGCATCAAGACAAAGCGAGCTGCGTCAAGACAAAGCAAGCAGCTACACGTCAAAATCCTCTGTTAATTTCCTAGAAAAAATAGAACAAGAAACGGGGTAACAAGGTCCTTCACTCATATCTCCATCTAAATCACCCGATATCATGGATATTTGTGTTTTTGCAATTTTAAAAAGTGGATTGTCCTAACTTCGGCCTACAACTCTCCTTGGACTTTGGAAAGCAGTTCAAGTGGAATGGTATAAAATACTTCTTCCGATACTACAAAAAGCTTTTGTTGTCATGGAAATTACGGCGTAGAAAGATTGGGAGGAATAAGGGTTATCAAACAGAACAATTAAAACACAAAAACTTCAGTAAATAAAAATTTCTGTAAATAAAAATCATCTAAAATCTCATAAAATGATCACATTATATGTTTGATTTTAGATGATTTTTAATTATTCTTAGCTGATGAACGTTTTCGGGGCGTCTCCAGCCATTAACTGCTGACACTTTTATTTGTACTTACACCTTGACATGTCCGATGTAAGTCACTTCCTGTATGAAATATTTACATTTAAGCGGCACTCAACTCTAGATTGGCTTCTTTCAGTTTCTAAAGCACCTTTCTAATATTTTCTAGATGTTCTTCAAAACTCTTCCCGACGATGATGATGTCATCCAGATATATCAGACAGATTTCGTAGGAAAGACCTTTCAGAACAGTTTTCATAAGGTGTTCGAATGTTGGCGATGCATTACATAGTCCAAACGGCACTGGACTATGTAATGCACCGTCTATATCCTTGAACTGCCAAAGTGTTTGTCCAGTAGTAAATGCTGTCTTTTTCTCAATCATCAGGATTCATCTCTACTTGCCAGTATCCACTCTTTAGATCAAGACTCGAAAACCACTTGCTTCCAGAAATAAGTGTCCAGAATGTCCTCAGTTCTAGGAAGAGGGAAGCTGTCTTTCTTTGTAACTTCGTTCAGCCGGCGATAGTCAATGCAAAATCTAGTTGAACAGTCTTTCTTTCTGACGAGGATGATGGGATATGCCCATGGACTTGCTGAAGGCTCGATGACATTGCTTTCTCGCATATCTCTTAGAAGTTTTCGTATTTCTTCCTGCTTAGCCATCGGCAGACGTCTTGGATGCTGCTTAATTGGTGGGGGATCCCTGGTATGAATTCTATGATGTGTTAAACTGGTCCGACTCACGTCAGAAGACGAGCGAGAGAAAACAATTTCAAATTCCTAAATGACACTTTCGGCAGCATTCCTCTCTTCATCGCTTAATTGTGCATTCTGCAATAACTCCGATGTAATGCTTTCTGAGGACACGGATTCTGGAATGTTACTGTTTCGTTTAACAGTGATCACTGGAGTACATTCTGCAACCACTTCACCTTTCGCCTTTTCAGTGACATTGGCAACTCTCACCGGCATAATGGTCCTCGATAGGTCGACGAGTGGTGGTAGAGACATTAGGTTATTTCGAAGCAGGAGAGATGAAAAATGAGCAATGGCCTCCCCGGGACTCGAACCACGGACCTCTCGAATGCGCGTCGAACGTGCTGACCACTACACCACGAAGGCATGAGAGGAAGGTGGGAGAAATACCTTATATACTCCGCCTTTTAAAGGGCGACTGGAGTTTTGGGAACCTAATCCCCAAATCCTGGTGGTGGAAAATCATCATGGGTGCCACTATAGAGACATTAGGATATTTCGAAGCAGGAGCTATGAAAAATGAGCAATGCCCTTACCGTTGCTCGAACCACGTACCTCTCGAATACCCGTCGAGCGTGCTGACCACTACACCACGAAGGCATGCCAGGAAGGTGAGAAATACCTTATATGCTGAGGCTACTAGTACTCCTTTCAGCTGTTACAGTTCTTGGGATATTGTATGATGCCGTAGCGAAAATTCCTATTTTCGGCTACGTAAAAATTCTGTTCCTGCGGGTATTGTGATATCGTCTTGAGTTATGATTTTGTGGACAGATTTAACTCCTTCATTATTAAATCCAAATAAGGCTGTGTCTTCAGAGGCAGAATGTAGTTCGTTATTTTTAAAGTCCAAGGAAAATTGCATTTCCTTAGAAAGTTCAATCCGAGTATGCAAGGTTCTGTAATCTCTGCCACATATGCCGTGTCTGTCATCAATTTGTTGTTGAACGGCAAAAACTCTTTCTTCAATTTCTCCATATCTGTTTTCAACCGTACCAATTCTGTCTCCCATAGCTTCTGTCTGTTTTTTATTATGCAGGTGATTTCTCTTTTGATTTCCTCTTCGCCCGCTTTCATTTCTTCCTTAACAGCTTTCATCTCTTCTTTAATGGCTTTCAAGTCTTCTTTAACAGATTCTTGACCTGTTTCCATCTTTTCTTTAACGGATTCTTGACCCGCTTTTATCTGTTCTTGGCCTGTTTTTATTTATTCTTTAAATGCAGCAATGGCTGCCACAAACTGCCTTAACTATTCTTCCATCGCTGTTGTTACTGGCATTCAATCCCACTCCTGACACCAAAAAGTGTTGTGTGCGTACGAGTTCGTACTAGATTGAAAGCAGAAGTCCAGTAAAAGGTTAATAAAATTTATTCTTATCACAAGAAATATAACAAAACGCTGGAATATTCCTCTGAGATATTCGTACAATATCGCGCTATATAATGAGTAGTTATCCTTTAAACTGATAAAAACGTTAGAATACAACGCAAAGCAAAGAGAAACGTAATCCGATCTCACCGCGAATCCGCTACAATCAACAACAATAGCTCACTAAACAACAACTGAAGTGAGATGTCTCTCTCCGGCTTTTTAATCGGTCGCGAGAATGTTCTGGTAATTTCTGTTTTGCTGAGATTTTTAGAAAGCAAAAGAGTAGAATTACGGTTACAGCTAAGACAGTAGTCAATTACATTTATTCAATTTAAATATAAATTACGAGATATCTTATTTATTAAATGTCAAATGTGCCTGCTCCTGTATTTTTACTTTTCCGGCGTAGCTTTCTCTTAAAATATGCATCGTGCTGTATTTATTGCACGGGGATATGAAACAATTTTAATTATAATTCTACTAAGAATAGCTAACTAAATACAAAATCCGTGACAATATTTTATTATATTGTAGTATTTAATTCATCGACCGTACTTCGCCCGTTCCTAAATCCGTATTGGCTGTTACTGAGGAGGTCATGCTGTTCAAGATGATATATCAATCTTCGTGTTATTAATTTATCTAACAGCTTACTCCAAGCTGATAGCAAGCATATTTTACGATATGAACTAGATTTCGAATTTTTTTTTCCTTCTTTATAAAATAAGATTTATGTTGTCGGAAAGTAACAATTTACAAGACAGCTGATAAGTAATTTTAGAAATTTTTCTTTGTTCGCCAATCGTAGTTTATCTACTGCTTCTATCGTAAGGGTGTGTAGACCAGGAACCTTTCCTATTTTTTGGCTGAGGCTATGGCATTTCTTACTTCTTGTATAATGAAAGGAGGACTGCTGCTTGTATCCGGTCGAGTCTCTGCCTCAATTCTGCGCCTTGTGTGACTTTCGTTATCTATCGTTTCGTGCCATCTGGTGGAAATTGGTACTTTATAATTTCTACTATCGTTTCTTTCACGCTATTCGTCATTGCTCCATTTTCTTTCTGAATGATGTTAATCTGTAATGGTCTCAGGTTTCATGTTTTTATTAAGTCGAAATATGCATAAAAGGGAGAGTTAACTGTAATTTTCTCTCAGAAATCATCCCAGGATTTCCTTTTTTGCTCTGTAAATAGCTCTTTTGTATTTCGCTGAGCCTATTTTATAATTTAGTTTATATTTTAGTCTCTCCGGTCCTGTTGTTCTGTGGTATCTTTTGCGTAGTGCATGTACCTTTCTTCTTATGATACCGAGGTCTGTTGTCCACTATGGGCGACTTTTAAGTCTTCTTTCCCGTTTATCTTGTATTAGTGTACTGTTATACGCCTTTTGCATTATTTTTGTGGCTTGTTCTATATGCTTATCAATGTCTTCTTGGTTCATCGTTTGGCCGATCTTCTCGTATTCATGTGAGTTGATCTGCTTATAGTTAAGCCAGTTAATGGCATTTATATTCATTCTTTTTCTTTTTCTGGTGTAGGCTTGCTGGCACTGATCTCGGAGAAGATATTATTATGATCACTAGAGTTGTACTCATCTGTGATTCGCCAGTTCGGGATATTTAACTACCCTACTTAACGTTATAATGTCAAGTCCACCCAAGAGTTACCTCGGACTCCCACAATTGTTAAGTCACTATTTACTACCGTTAGTCCTGTTGTGGCTAAACGTTCGCTCACTTTATTGCCTCTGGGATCAGCTGGGGTAGGAGTCCAAATTGGATTTTGGCGTTGAAGCAAATAGCAAATAGCTTCAGTAGCTCTTGATCTTCTGAAGGCGGGCAATATGCCGTAATAATCTGGATTGGGGAGTCTTGCTCTATTTGTAATGCTGCTATGCATTGTGAACTAAATACCTGAATAACGGGCAGTGGGAGATCTGTAACTATGATTGCCGATTTTGCTTTTTTTACGTAATAAAATTTTCTGTATTTAAGTAATTTTCTGTATTTACAGCTGGTAAACCTATATTTTGTTTTTAACTAAATATGGTTTCTGCATACATGTTGAAATTATGTTGTTATTTTGTTCTAAAGTAATCTTCAAATGATCTGTTGCACTCCGAGAGTGCTCAATTGTATTGCTATGTGCTGTAAAATAGTAATTTGCACGAGAGTCCTAATTATCATAGTTCATTCTATTTTTTAATTGTGTCAGTTCTTTCTTGTAGCATGGACAGTTTTTACTACGAGAATCATGTAAGGCGTTATGTCCTGTATCGCATTTTTCTTTCGCCTAATCGCCAGTTTACGCATTTCTTATTTTGGTCTTTACAATCTTTTGCCTCATGTTCTTCTCCACATCCTGAGCATATTTTTGCTTTCGTGCAGTTTTTGTCACTGTGATTAAATTTCACGCGTTTTACACATTGTGATACCTTTAAGAATTCTTTGATGTTGTTTCTCATCAATTGGATATTGACCTTCTTTGACTTCATTACGATTTTAAAAGTAGTTGGATCCATTTACAGGACCCAATTTTGTCCACATGGCGCACTGATTACGAACTGTACCTCTAAGGCTTATTCTTCTAAACCCTCATTTTGTGTCTTCAGGAATTTGAAGAGACTGGTCTCGTCTATATTTACGTTATAGATAATCACTCTGCGATTCTGCTTTTGTGGATATTTAGTATCCATCAGTTCTTTCAATCTTTTGCTCTCTTTTATCGCCTCTTCTGGGTTCGCTATTTCTCTTTTTTAGTCACCTCGATTAGTAGATCACCTTTGCTAATTTTCTTTATGTTTTTTACACCAATCTGTAAGTTAGCTGGTTGGATATGCTTTACTAACTTTTCCTTCAGATCCTCCGAGGTATGCTCCTTTTTGGGATAAACTAGGAGACCATGTTCTTGTGTTCCGTCTCTTCCTTTTGACTGTGAGCGTCCTGATCTGGATCACTTTCTACTTCTGGATCTTTCTCTGGCTGTTCTGCCTTCTTCGGCAGTTAGACCATGAACATAATTATCCTGCGTTGAGTCTGTTCTACCTATTCTGCTAGATGCGCCAACTTGTTCTGTCTGGAACAATATTGAGTAAACCTAAAAATTGCTCGCGTATCGTATGCCCTACCTTAATACATATACCTGCTTTTGTTAAAAGGCCCTCAAGATTAATTAGGCAATTGTGTGCCTTCTGCATTTCAAATTCAGCTTCCGCTAAAAAAGAATCCAAATTAAGTTAAACTGACATGTTGTGTCTTTAAAGCTGTTACTGTGAGCGTTTCGCTCTCAGGATTCTCCGGTCTCTTTAGCTCCGTGGAACGAAGATCTGCCATCGCACCTTGTGCTTGTACTTCATGCGAACAGTGTATGGACAGTGTGAATAAAAAACAAAAACTTGATTAAGGTTTCTTTATGGAAGCGACAAGTATGCTAGGTGCTTTTCGTAGTGACCGGTACGCTGGGGTTCTCACCGATCACTACTACTAGGCGTGTGGAATTATTTTGGACCCTTTTACGAGGGAGCCTCCAGACCACGGCAAGGTAAAACTCCTCTGGAATGCGTATTCTGCAAAGAGACCACCATTTGAGCTTTACTCCCTCTGCATTAGACGCCAGCACGCTGAACCTCAGGGAGATGAGGCAAAGTAGTTCAAAGGTCGCTTGTGACTCTTGTTTCCAAAGCACTACTAGCATAAAACACTTACAGATATTCATCTGAAAAGATGGCGTGGCGACACTCCTGTGTATGATATCATCGTTCGTCGCACCACTACAGGGGCGTCTGTCTCTGCAGCAGCGTCGAGCGAAGCTGCAACAATAGTCGTCGCGTTGATATTCGTGGTGCTGCAGATCGCACTGTCCGTGCGGACACTTGTCGTCGTACATACGAGCCTTATTCAGGGTACGTGACGTGTTTGTACGTCTCCGCAAGGCCGAGAGGCGAACATATCTGCCTTCGCTAGCGTTAGTGGTCCGGGAGCGCTGAGATCCTGCGTGTTGTTCAGTATAGCTCTCCTGGACCCATCGATTCTGTATCACACCCGCCTGATAATCATGGCATCCCGATTAACACGAACAGTAATGTCTTAGAGCGATAAACCGGAATAGCGATATGTTACAATAGAATTTCGCTATGTGCTGTAAGGAGTTTCTCTTTTTCACGAAGATTAACACGATCTTTACACAACCAACCAACGTATAAATGCTATTTCGAAATGACAAACGCACTGTGCAGTCTTTCGAGTTGTGCAAAATGTTTATGGAGTTACTCATACGTGGTTGTGTGCACATTTGCTGGAATGCTAATCATTTGCATTTCCAGCACGTAGTACCTTTCATGCAGATCTGGCGTTTATTGGATGCCATCGTCCTTGGTACAGTTTAATGAACACCCTGGTAGAATGGCTGCAGACTGATTGAGTTCGCAGTCTCATACATTCGGTAAAAAAACCCAACGTATAGTTTTGAATTTTTCTATTCGGGCGCTATATTCATTTCCGAAAGCGAAGCAGGTGATCGTAAAAGAATAAGCAAAATCATCGGAAGTTTTATGGTGAAGTGTAAAATAGTAAACAGCAAGTAAATATCGAAATGTGGTATCTTGGTTTCTAAACCTAGTGTCTTATAGCCAAGGTCGTATTACTAAAAACTGCACTTGCATTTATTATTCTTGATTGTCGTGTTGCTTTAATTTAACTGTACGCGTTTAAACTGCGAAATCTATATATATATATAAAGAAGAACGTCTGTTGGTTTGTCCTCTAATAAATCAGTCATTACTATAGCTACCGTCACCAAACTTTCTACAATTCTTTTCTGGGTCCTGGGAAAAAATAGACGTCCACTTTTTTCAAAAAAAAAAAAAAAAATGCAGCTAAAATCAGAGATATTAATTAAAAACTCTGCAAAACGATAATCTTAACCCTCATTTTTCGAGTGGCAACAGTTTCGCAAGTTGGAAATGAAAATCTGATTCATTTCGAAAGTTGGTTGAAATCCTTTCAAATCCTAAATTTTGTTAATAAAACATTTCTAAGTTTTGCAATGAAATAAAAATAGCATTGCCAAACTTTAAATACATTATTCCCGATTCCAAAAATTCGTGGGAAGCCATTTCGACTGCGTACGTCTTTAATCAGCGAGATAGTAATTTAAAACTCTGGAAACATTAATTTTCGCACTCATTTTTCCGAGTGGCAACAGTCTCGCGTCTTGCAGATAAAAATGCTTTGTTTCGAAAAGTGTTGCTACTGCTCACTTTCAAATCATAGACTTTGTTAATCAAAAATTTGTAAGTTTTACAAAATCTCTCTCTATATATAAGGAAGAATGTCTTTTCGTGTGTCTGCTTGTTTGTTCGTGTTATTGATTTCTGATTAATTATGAACAATGTTTTGCCATATTTAAACGGCTAAAATTGAATATAAGTAAATATTGGATGGAATTTGAGCTTTTACGACCATTTGATTAGAAAGACGATAATCATTAAAAGCTGGGTGCCATTGTTGCTGTTATAACGAAAGAAAATTAGTTTACTTTTATATCGAAATTTTTTATGTGGGTTCCATACGCATCAGACTGAAAAATGTAGGACTATGAATCATATTTTTTGCATCGTTATTAGAGAAGGATTACAGTGGTATCGTTCTCTCCGTTATTAGATACATTACTCTCAATCTAACTTAACTGGCATCGGGTATTTTGCTAGTTTATAATATAATAAATTTTTCATTCAGAGTAGCCAGCTGATTTTCGGTTATTCGGGATTGTCCGATATTCTCTGTTTTCCAATTATTTTTCGGCCCGATATACTTCGGATAGCTGAGATTCAATTGTATTTAAATCAAAAAATTGAAAAAAAAAAAACTGAAAGGATTCAGATTTTAGATTACGTCCAAAGGGATCTTGCTTAATAATATGATAACTTGCCGAACGAAACAAACATTAAACTAAACCCAATACGAACACAAAAACCAACCCAATATAATTCCAATAGTGAACCCAATACAATTCCATTAATCCATCCAGTACAGACCCAATAACCAACACAG
Organism: Stegodyphus mimosarum; assembly: GCA_000611955.2. Lineage (NCBI taxonomy): Eukaryota > Metazoa > Arthropoda > Arachnida > Araneae > Eresidae > Stegodyphus > Stegodyphus mimosarum. Next base: position 612,607 of record KK112816.1, on the reverse strand, counting down.
TACAATTCCAAAAATTCTAATAGCCAACCCAATGCAACTTCAATTACCAACAAAGAAACATAAGCACTAAATTGAAAAGTGAATCGGACATTTTTGTGAAACGACGCAAAACGCCCAAACGAAAGTAATAGTCCTTCGAGACTACATCCCTTTGGACTAAAAAAAAAATATATATATATATACATGTAAATAAATTAACAACAAGCTTAATTTTATTTTGCTTAGGAAGATTAGCAAACTCTCCGGGTAATTGTAATTTTTGATTACTATCTCTGGATGTTGAAATGAATTTATTAGCAATTAACTGGCAGTCCAGTTTATAAATCATTTTCGCATTCTCGTTTGCCATAACATGACATCAAATATCGGAAGATTTTCCGAATAGAAAAGCTAAAAATTGTTCAAATGAAATCTAATAGTTAAAACACATATATCTATTAAAAACTACATAAAAATTTTCATTTTGTAATAGGTTGCTAATAAAAAAAACACATACATAGTTACTTTAATTATATATAAAACAGTTTAATATGATCGTTGCAGTCAGTTTAATGTGATCATTTTGTGTGAGTAAGTAAGATCATAGAGCGCTTAGAAATCATTTTTTAGGTTCGTACGTATTGTTACGGATTTCGTATTTATTTAGAATTGTACTTAAGATTGTTTTTTTTTCCCGTGTAACGCAGACGATTTTTGAAGACAAAGCTACGTCGGAAAAGTAAAATTAAAAGTGCGCGTGCATTTAATATTTAATAAATAAATATCTCGTAATTGCTGTTGCCATCCAGAAAAATCGAGAAAATAGGTTTAGAATGTTCTGGTGAATAGTTAAAAAGCTTATAAAAGCCGAATTAAAACACCTCAGCTGAGTTGTAGCGGTTTTAAGCGAACGGTTTGTTTACTGAATGCTCTATTGATTGTAGCTAATTCGCTGTGAGATTGAATTAGTCTCTCTTTTGAACCGAGTTCTGTTTAACCTTTGAAATATTATGATATTGTACGAATATCTCTGAGGAAATATTTCAGCATTTTGTTTTATTTATTGTGAAAAGAATAAATTTCATTAACTTTTTAACGACTTGTGCATTCAATCCATTATGAACCCATACGCACGCAACAGTATCTTCAGGCATGATATTGAAATATTTTTCATTTCATTTGGGTTTTAAGAGAAAAACAGAGATGAAGTGAATGTTAGATAGATTTTGAGTACAGATTTATTTACACTTAATGAAGATTTTAATGACATTATGTGGGAAAACTCTCGAAGAAAATGTTTCCCAGCAATAAATGAAAATTAAATTGTGCAAATTCCATTCCTCCACCGCTAGTGATTTTCATCCTAATTTTTCAATTAAATTTTTTCTTTCGCCTGAATTGTCATAATCAACTGTAGACATTTGTTGAACTTTCTTTGTAGAATTTTCTCTATTCAATTAATATTTGTTAATATATGTAATTAATTTTGTTTGACATCAATCAATATATCGTACATTACTAAGTTTATTCAACAATAGTATGTACATTAATTATTAATAATTGTTTTTCTATCGTGTTAAAAATATTTTAATAAATAAAAGCTTTCCTTCTCTGCTCCGGATTGTCTCGGTATAAAAGCATAAGAAAATTCCGAAATGAAATTAGCAGCCAAAGAACATAAAATTCTGAATATCTAATTAAATATTAATGTATTTTACATCAAAAACATGTTATAAATAATTCAGTAACTTGAATCATGCATTATAAAGTAAATTTAAGTTAATTTACAATTCTTTTGAAATGGCGTACCCTCTCGACACTAAAACCTCCCGGAAACTCCCGATTTTCGTAAGGGAATTTCTCAGTTTTTCGTATATTTCTATGTTAACAGCTATATCATTAAATTATGTTTCATCTAGCTGTAAATTCAGATAGGAAAGAATATGCAAAATAGCTTACATGTATCTTCACTGCCAGCTTATAATTTAAATTAGTTCCAGTTTCTCCGCAGAACTCTGTAGTTTTAGTTTGCTGTTCTTTTAAATGTTCCTAAGAATGAGCTTTTGAACAGGCACATATGGCACTAAGCTAAGGTTACAAGATTTCGGCTGCTCTGCATGATCCCGCTCCAAAGTAAATAAGTTTTCATCAGAATATAGTTCAAGAATAGCTATACAGAATATTTTTGTTAAGCAACCGGTGGACTGCTATGTACTTCAACAAATGACGTTAAAGCTTTTATTTTTTGCATTGCATATAATAGCTTATTATGCACAAAAGAGAGACCAAATTAAATGGCCCTTATTCCAAAAATAGAATAATTCTTATAGCGTTCTGAAAATTCTTTTGTATGTTTGCTGGACATGCATATTTAAAGAGCTTTTTTTGTTGGAGAGTATTTCTCCACTTTATTTTCATCTGTATTTAAAGAATAGTGAAACATATTTACCAGTTATGAAGTTTTCTTAATTATTTCTATGAATCTTTCATCAGTTGTGTCTCCGAAAGTATTTTGCCATAGACTTTGACATTTATTGATAGAACTGCTTTTGTTTTTCATCTAAAACCTCAGCGTACTTACTGAAAATTTTTTTTAGAATTATGGAATAGACTGAATTGTTGTTCAGCGGATAAAACAGCTAAATATTGATAATTCGTTCGGAGGTTTAGTTCTCTGCAAACCGTCTAGATGTATAGAATTTTTTTTTCGGGGGAGGGAGCGGGTAGTTTCTCTACTTGTTATATAAACAGGAATCGGTTTCCATGAGACAGTCCTTTATAAATGTATCCTTTCCATGGCATCTAGCACTTGTATACTTTGCCATAAAAACTGGACCAACTGTCGGTGGTTTCTGTATAACTTAGGCTTAAAATCTCTTCTGTGTGCTGGTAAATTCAAGATAGTATATATCCCTTTTATGTCCGTTTAAAATATTAGCGAAAGTTCTGTATGAATTATTGGTTATGAATTCATTGTTTTTTTAACTGTTTTTGCGACATGTTTCACTGTTTTTGAGAATAATGTAAGAAATTGACTTAATTTGTTACTTGTAATAATTGTTTATTTTTAATAATCTTTTCCCTTCTTTTTTTTCAGCTTACTAAAGTTTTTGGCAGGTATGGATTACTTGATTATAAACTGACAGGTAATCAAAAAGAAGCAATTTTGGCTGTAGGAAGTTTGCGTTGGTATGTCACTTTTATCTCAAATTCAGTGTGTTGCTTGAAGAAATGTTTTTAGAATACCTGATAGTTTCGAAATGTTTTCTCTCCTGTATTTATAAGTTGAAAATATCAAGGAATTTCATTCAGGTAGCGATATTTTAATGGGGGAAAACTAAATCAATTAATTTTTAAGCAACATGACGTTTTTATATTTACGTATGTGCAAATAAATAGATAAAACGCTAAGTAGAAGTTTTTACAGTAAATGTTATTTTTTTTTTGGGGGGGGTGTCTTTTACTGTCCCATTTTCTAAAAGTGTTCAGAATTCTGTGGTATGCTAATACAGATATATTTATGGTTTCTGTGATAACCTTAATGCAATTTCTTTAGAATTTTCTTTACATTTGATCGAATTTTTTGAAGTCTTGAATAAAAAATAGCGATCTTCAATTTCAATATTATATTTATTCATTCTTCCCAAAAGCTCTCTCTTTCTCTCTATCTCTCTCTCTCTATATATATAAATATATACACTCTTAGACGAAAAAAAAACGCGTTTGTCCACCTCTGGCCCTTATGCAAGCAGTTATTCGGCTTGGCATCGATTGATAGAGGTTGCGGATGACCTCCTGAGGGATATCCTGCCAAATTCTGTCCAACTGGCGCCTTAGATCGTCAACATCCCGAGCTGGTTGGGGGCCCTGCCCATAAAGCTCCAAACGTGCTCAGTAGGAGAGAGATCCGGCGACCTTGCTGGCCAAGGTAATGTTCGGCAAGCAGTAGAAACATGTGCAGTGTGGGGGCGGGCATTATCTTGCTGAAATGTAAGCCCACGGTGGCGTGAGATGAAAGGCAACACAACGGGCCTTAGAACTTCGTCGACATACCGCTGTGCTGTTAGGTTGCGACGGATGACAATCAAAGGGGTCCTACTATGAAATGAAATGGCAGCCCAGACCATCACACCTGGTTGTCGGCCTGTCTGCCGGAAGACAGTCAGGTTGGTATCACACCGCTCTCCGGGGCGTCTCCAGACTCGCCTTCGCTGGTCATCGGGACTCAGTTCAAAGCGGGACCCATCACTGAAGACTACTCTACTCCAGTCAGTGACATTCCTGTGCGAATGAGCCCGATACCACTGCAAACGGGCTTGACGTTGTAGAGAGGTCAATGGTAGTCGGCGCAAAGGGCGCCGTGACCTCAGCCCCCTTCCTGTGAGCCGTCTATGAATGGTCCTTGCGGTCACTGAAACACTAGTTGTACATGTAATCGATGAAAATGATGCATCTGGGGCTATGAGTGCCGCTCTGACGTTTGCCGAGTCTTCACGTTTTGCCGTTTCTCTAGGCCTACTGCTTCCTTCTTGACGTTGTGTGCGGCCATGGTTCACCCATTCCTGCCAACATCGTCTAATAGTGGCATCCCTCCTGCTCTAATGTCGAGCTGACGTACCGCAAATTAGTCATTAGAATTGTTCATGCAGGAGATGTAAAAAATGAGCAGTGCTCTCTTCGGGTCTCGAACCCTGGACTTCTCGAATATGCTTCCAATTACACAGCGAAGGCATGCGGAAAGGGAGAGAAAATGCCTTATAATTTTACATTCACAGTACATTATTCTATGCATTATGTTCAGAGTGTAGATTTTATATTTTATTTTATTTATATTTATGCATTTTTTAGAATTCCTGACATGTTTTGACCAAAACATTTATCTCTGCTGTGTTTTAAATAAATTTTTGTACAGTAAAAATACCAATAAACTGCGATAAACTGGTTTTAACTGACATATTTATAATCCCAAATACGGAGGTCTACTTTTGATGTGTCTGGCATTGTGTGTATGAAGGAAAACGAATTCGTTGGCCGTTCTTTGCTTGTTATAGTGGAAGAGAGGACCGCATTGAGTTTGAATGGTTGTCATTGTTGGTAAAAGGTTGGCAGGCGCATTTGTGGTCGGATAGCTTAAACTGCGCATGTTAATGCAGGAACAATATCTCAGATCTTGTTAATCTGACAGTGGAACCATAGATGAAATGGATGAAAAGCATGGACAGTGGAACCATGGATTGGTAGTGGATGAAAACACTTCCCACAAAAATGGATACTTGTATATTAGTGTACTGTATGAAAAAGAATAAGCAAGCCGCCGGCGAAAGTTTTTAATACAGATATTGTTAAAAATACATTTCTACAAAACTTCTACTTTACGAGCCACTCGGAGTTGCATATCAAAGTTGTATTGCTTTATAGTTTCCCAATGTTGAAGTTATTGCTCACCGCTGGGCGCTGAGATCTTGAGGACATTACTGGTCCGAGGGATTGTAAAGGGGAATTAAGTAGCGTGGGCAATAAGAACATGCTTGGAAATTTTGGTTGCTTAATAATTTGTGAACCAATAATTTAAACGTTCACTTGATTATACAAATATTACAGTCATGTTTTTGTATAAGAAATAAATAAAATTATGCCTCCTGATCCTTCACACATGTTAGCTCAAACTGTATGCAATTTCTTTTTTTTTTTTTTTTTTTTTTTTTTTTTTTTTTTTTTATTATTCCAAGGGAGCGGGAACTATAAATTCATCCTAAAATTAAAAAAAATATATATATGAGTACAAGACTGTACTTGCACTAATCTCCAGTACGCTCACGTAGATGTTCTTTCAGTATCTACCACTGCGCTCCTGCGGTAGGAAACTTGCATATTTTATCAGATTCATTATTATAAATGCTTTAAAAAGTATTTCTAGCCTTTTATTTTTATTTCTTTGATTTTTTTATTAAATTACACGCTGTGCCGTTAGGCACTACACGGAAAGGAAGGAAATACGCCGTGGGGGACGTTTTAAGGAAAATTGACTTGTATCCATGTTACACATGAAAAAAACCACGAAAAGCCCATGCAACCAGCCTGTTCGCTGGGATTTGAACCTCGTACCGAATCACCTATCTTCAGGCTTTTACCGCTTTGCCGCTTGGCCGCTGGTGGGCTTTTTTAACCGTTATTATTCTACATATTTCTGTATTGTATGATAAGTTTAAATTATTAATTTCAATGTAAGTATAATAAATACCTACATTTATTTCACTAAGTTTTTAACTCAGTGCCTGCAGTTTACATTCAAAGTATACACCCAAGTGACGTTACATTACGACCACCCTGTTAGTAACATGAAGGACCACCTTTAGCCCTCAAAACTGCCAGCACCCGGCGTGACATTGATTCCACAATGTGCTGATTCATAGTCTGAGGTATCTGGTACTAAGCGCTCTTCAACTAGTCCTGCAACTCCCGCACATTGCTAGGGGGTAGCGTGGCAGCACGAATTTAGTTTTCTGGGTGGGACACAAATGCTCTATTGGATTAATGTCAGGTGAATTTGGAAGCCAAGACATTACTTGAAAGTCACTGAAATGTTCCTCGAACCATTCCCTGACGATTCGACTTTTATGACATGGTGCATTATCCTATTGGTAAACACCATTCCCCGCCGGAAATACTGTTGTAATCAATGGGTGAATCTGGTCTGCAACGATGTTCACGTAGCGCACAGACATCAGTATGGGGATTATGGGTCCTAATGCGCTCTATGAAAACATTGCCCACACCATAGTACCCTCGCCACCGGCTTGTCTCCGTGCAACTGTGCATCCAGGAGCTAGGGTTTCGTTTGGAAATCGGCTTATTAGCACACGTCTGTCGATGTGATGGACCAGAAAACGTGATTCAATGGACCATGCAACTTTCTTCCATTATTCTAATGCTCAATTACGATGTTTTTTGGCCCACTGCAGCTGCAGTTGGCGATGACGTGCCGTCAGTGCAAGGACATGCTTCGGCCTCCGGCTGCGTAAGGGCATACGCAGCAATGTACGCTGCATAGTGTGTTGAGAAACACTGTATCGCTACTGTTGTAGCTGGTGGTGATTTCGACTGTTGTAGCTCTTCGATCACGGCGAACAATGCGTAGCAATCTCCGCTTTCCTCCGGAATTAATGCGCCACACTGCTGGCCAGCGACTTGTCGTTTCCCCATCCATACACCACTTTCGATATATGCTGACAACAACTGCACGTGAACAGCCCACTAAACGTGCTGTTTCTGATAATGATGTTCACAGTCGCCGAGCCATAATGATTTGACCTTTATCGAAGTCTGGTAAATCAGCTGCTTTTCCCATTATATCGCTAAACGTGCTATGTTTAGAAAGACTTAGACTCGATATTATGCCAAACTGTTGCTGAATGCAATGTTGCCGGTTCCTGAAATAAAGCCCGAAGGCATGCCATAATGAGCACCGAACGTTGAATTATCTCTGAAGAGAAATCGAAGGCAAGGGAAAAAGAGAAAGGAGGGTGACCAAAAAGATCCAAAAGCCAAAGAGAGAATCAGTCAAGTACCTCAGAGCATAAATCCTTCTAATATATTAGGGGTGGGGAAGTTACGTTAGTAAGAATTCGATTTATTAGTTTCTTTAAGTTGTGGCCGTAATCTATTTCGAAATTTTTAACTCAGTTACAGAAGGGGTAGTGCACTATGCAAAGACACCTTGGTGTCTAATACCGTTACTACCAAGAAAGAGTCAGAAAGAATAACTGTTAAGTTATCCAAAGTTCAAAATTCAGAATACAAAAGCAAGGGAGTACCAGTGAGTGGAGGCAAAGGGCGGTAAGAGGATCTTAAAATAATCCAACATCACAAATAAGGGCTGGAGTAAATGAAAAAGCAAGTCAATAAGTGTAGTAAAATTAACTGGCAGTGGTTTAAAGTAAGAAAGTCTTCTCATAGTGTAAAAGAATACAATGCGAAAAAAGTACAATGAAAGACCAAACGAAAGCAAAAACAATATGGATGGAAAATTTGAAAAATAACTAGGTGATAGGAAGATCAGTCTTCTTGTGGTGTGCGGCAAATGGTCTTAGATCATAGTTCTCTTCAAGTATTTTAGGATACAATACTTTGATACTATTGTTATTATTCTGGCATGCAGCGTAGAAGTCCTGTCCCTGCTCTTTCCAGATTCCTGAGTGGATCCCGAATTGGGCCTGACGTCTGAGGAAGTCCATAAATAGTATTCTCCAGATGAGGTATAAGCTGAGGTGAGAAAAACTTTGAAGCCCATTGCTTCCTGTAAGAAAATGCGAAGACTGGATGGAGCTGTAGAAGAGGCTGTGGTCAGGCACTGTTTAGCTGGTTACGTGGTCTAAAGCAGCGAATTTGATGTCATGAAGGGGCGTGGCTTACCGATTACTGCACTAAATGAAAAGCTATATACACATAATTCAGAATAATTACATGAAAAGTTCAGAAATTGTTAAGTTCACCCTTTACATGATACAAAATTATGCATAGCTGCTTTATACTCCATTAGCTGCGCACGCGCAGTGGTTTTGTTCCTGGGCGTGCCCATTGTTATAGACGGAGGGTGTCATAATATAATTGCTCTTCGGTGTGTATTACTGCTGAAAAAGTAATGGGAACGCTAAATAGATTTGAAGAAAGCGCTGAGCAAGAGAAATTCTTAAAAGAAGTGTTGAGCCAAAAAAGCTGAGAAAATATGCTTTGCTCGACCCTTTGATCACTGATTATGGATTGTACAAGGTATTCGGAAAAGGCGAATAGAGTGTTAAATTTATTTCAGTTTTGCTTTTGAACATGTACTCCAATTAGAAAAATCTTGAAAATAATTTAAGGAATCTTTGAAAACAGTTTCCGCATTGTTTGATCCAATATGGAACCATTAATCATCAAAATAAGCAAGTACTGTTTTATAAAAAGAGTTACGATAATATGAAATTTAAAATCGGACGAAGGATATCGGATTGATATAGATTTTATACAAAACTCTATGTAATAAATTTTGATGAAATTGAAGATCCAATCCAAGATTGCGTTTTAGTCTAATTTTATAATTTTGTTTTGTAATTTCTTCTTAAATTTATATAAAAAAATCTTAAATTTCGTTTGGTAATATTGTGTTGAATGAGTAAATTCGTTCAGGAGCATTTCTGCGAATTTTGTAATTAAAGGTATAGACAAATTTTTTTAAACTTATTAAAGCATACGAAACAATATATAATTAGATTTTTTAAATTTAAATATTATATTATCTAATGAATCCATGCTCGCTCATTTTACTGCCAAAGAACGACTATATACGAGTCTACTCGGATTAATGTAGTCGAAGAAAACTTAACGCTGGAATGATTTGTTTTCAACTTTGAAAGGCATTTTAGTTCTCTAAAGCGGTTTAGACTGCAGGCTTTAGGTCAGTTTGTTGTTATTGGAAGAAACAATGAATTCTGATTGCTACCTTTTCGTCATAAGCTTAATTTTCATCCCATGGGGATATTTTCCCTCCTACACAGTCTGCTTCAAGAGGATAGTGTTGCCATGCATCGGATAAATATGGTTGATAAGTAGTTTGTAGAATCTAATGGTAGTGTATATTTGGGAAGGCTATGGCAATTGTCAAATTTGAGTGCCGCTAAATGTTTATGGGATATTATAGAGAAGTCTCAGGCAACGTTTTCAACTTTCGAGGAAGAAAGACGAATTCTAATAAACAAACAGTTTCTAACGAATAAGTGGTATAAAATCTGTTTTTAAGTTCTTAGCATTAGCAAGTTTCCTTCCAGAAAAATATAGTATGCATTATTTGTATGTGGTGGACCACTGCAATGTTTAATGAAAAATATGGATCGAAATACCAGTATTCAACGATCTTGCGGCTTCGCCATTGGTGGGCCGCAACTGCAAATAAATTAATTGCATTGTATTCTGAGGCAAGCTTCAGGGCATCCACCGTGGGCTAAAAATGATGTGTCAAATATTGAAATAAATTAAACTAGGATATTATAATATCTGGTTTTACTACATTAGTTCCCTCTGTTTATGATTTTATTATCTGAAATAAAGCATTTTGCTTTATTGATAAGTGAGGCTGATTTTTTTGTTGAAGATATTAATGGACGCTATGTCGGTTAATACGATAGCGATATTAATCAATAAGATATATCGATTAATACGATAGCGTTATTCATGAACGCTATGTATTAATTGACGAGTAATATCGTCGTCCAATCTCAGTTTTTAATTAATAATCATACTTTCATCTGCAGTTTTATTTATTAATTGTATTTTCCAGCTGAAAATCGGTATTGAAAATATGACATTTTGAGACCGTAAAATGATAATTTAAAATACTTAAGGCAAGTTTTTAAATAATAAAAAATATTTAAGTAAAATTTTTAAAATTTAAAATATTAAGTAAAATTTAGATGAAAATTGAATTTGTGGGTATACTTAAAAAATACATTATTCAGACATATTTACATTGCTTAAATTATGTGTCATATTTAGTTAGTATGTTACTTTTGGTTACGTATCATTAATTTTTATTTAAAATTATGTTAATATGTAAGGAAATTTCATCTTCCTTACCGCGTGCCTTCGAGGTGCAATAGGAAAGACATCCGGCTGGCAGTCGGAGGATACATAATTCGAATCCCGGCGAGAATATCGATGATTTTTCATGGTTCCTGTTCCAAAATTAAGTTACTGTTATTATCATTTGTATTTATTTATTTTATAAATTCAATATTCCTGAGTGTCTGCTGTTAGGGCTCCTGCGCTGGAAAGTAAATTTTGGTAACTATGATATCCGAATTTTCATTAAAATATTCTCAAAAAGCATGTGCCAGCTGCTCATTAGTGTTTCGTGCGAGAGTAAATTGAAGAATGCGCATGGTTGAGAAATTGACTTGTCGCACCTTCACATACACTTGCCTCATATTGGTTTGTACCATCGTCGCGAAGCAACAACCCTTGCGAAGAAATCCGAAACGCACTGTCACTGGGTCGGATCTAAATTTAAAATATTCGTACTTTCTGGTACAATGGAAAAGAAGTGAGAGAGAGGGGAGAAAAAACCGCAATCGGAATACCTCCGTTATTTTTAGTGCCCGCAACGCCATCGCGTGAATGCAGGCACATGGAGCGTTGATGTCTCGGTCGCGAATTTGTATTCACGATAATACTCGAATGCTAAATGAATGTATCGGATAAAAATGGTTAAAGCTAGCTGTTGACGCAGTAAATAATCTCGAAGTTTTCTTACGAAAAATGAGTCGGTGCTATACCGTAGAATTCTTAAAAGGGGTATGATATTAGTGAGGAACATGCTAATCAGTGGACGGAAGTACAGTGTATTTGTCTTAAATTCTTCTCGTATTTATGATTCATCTGTGATTTTTGTTGGATCATTTACTATCATACATTATGCTTCTGGCACACTGATTCTTTCTCTCTAATAATTGTTTTGGGAAGTTTTAACAGGACAGTGCGTGGCCGCACGTGGCACGCAATATTCAACGAATTTTTATTTCTCATCAGAACGCACTGCTGCATTTGCCTGCCTCTTCTCCCTGTATAGTAATTTTAATTGGTGAAATACGTATTGTAACCGCATTTTCGGAAATTAAATTATTCGCGTTATTTTCCCCTCTTCGTTTCCATGCTGTAAAATTAATAAAAAAAAGGAGGAATACGCCGGTAAATAAAATTTTGATTTGGTCGTGCAGGCCATTTCCACAAGGTGTCCCAATTTTCCAACACGACATCATTGAGCCACACATTTCTTGTGGTATTGCGAGTATTCTGCGTGGCTTTGACATGCTACCTAGGTATGCCGCATCTCCGGATTTATCTCCGATCTTGCACGCCTGGAAAATTATCGGTTGGCCTGTCGCAAAATAAGAGAAAGCCACCTGCTAATCGTATTGTTTTATCTATCCAAGTGCTTGCTGGATGCAAAACATGTTCTCAGGCAATATTTAACGACCTTATTAGTAGTATACCGAAGCGTTGTTAAGTACGTAAATTTCCCCCCATCGAGGGAATGTTCCTTGATGGGGAAAAACAAAAACTGAATAATTTAAATATTTTGTTTCCAGTTTTTGATCATTTACATATGATTAACATGGGTGTCATTCTGTGAAATATATTTTTTTCCCTCTTGGATTTGCAGTTTCAGTGTTGAGCAGTGTAATTAATGTACAATAGTTATATCTCTGTAGGAAAATTAATTGGAAACGATCTGCTGAGAACCTAGCGAATTCTTGTATTAAATCATTTTCGAATAAATTCTGAACATACTACATGTTTATATCAGTTGCATTAAAGATAAAACTTTCCGGAAATATTCATGTATTGTGCATTTTTATTTCCTAAAATTTGCATTAATAGACAAATCGATTCAATGCATTGCAAATCGTCGATGTGGAGCTTCATCTTCAGCCGGTTTTGTTAATTAGCGACAAATTAGCATATTTACATCATAATGCGTATTAGTTTCTAATCCAGTTATTAAAGTTTTATTTACATTTTGTGTAATGCTTTTGCAAGCTCCATTGGGTAGACTGCGAAACCGGGTTAACATCTGGTGGAACATTTTTAAATTTTTACAGATTTCAAATTAATTCCAGTATTTCGAGGATGTGCAGTGAAGTTATAAAGAAGAGGTAGAATTTCCCCCTTTAGTGCATCTCTGTTTTGAGAGGAATGACGTGTAAATTCTGCTCTCAGTTTTTTGAAAAGTATCGCATTTTATCAATGCTTTTGTGTTTTACTGCAGGAGCTATTTAACATCTTTAAAGTGTTTTATGAGTATAGTGGTTTATGAGATTTCCTTTTACAATAGGAAGAAGTATTTCCATGTTTGCTACCAAAGACACTGATACTCGCTTTTTGAAGAATTTTCTGGTATTACATCTCTCGACTTTAAAAATGAACTATCTGTCGAGTGGCAGTTTAAAAAAAAAGTATCCTATTTCGTCATCATATCGTGTGGATTAAATTTAGCAACGACTTGTCTCTGTATAGTGGTGAATTATTGCTACGTGAACAAAACTAACAGAGTTAAATGTTAGTTTACTCCATACTTTAAAATGCTATATCCAAGCATCCAACATTCTGAAAATTGTTTAACAAATGTCTGCGCTTTTGCTTTTGAACTATTTCAGTCTATCGATGTGTTTTTTTCAGTGCATATCTCTTAGCTATTGTATAATTGTTTTTGACCCACCAGCAGCTGAATGGATAGATGCACTGAACATTGGCAGCTCGACATAAATCTAAATCCCTGCGAGCGGTCTGGCCAAATGAGCGTTTTCGTCGTTTTCCCCGTATGTAACGCAAATATGAGCCATTTTCCCTTAGAAGTTTTCTAAGAAAATGTCTCTCCGTTTAGAAACATAGTCCTTGTATGCTCTGCGACATTAATTTAAAGAAACAAAGAAGAATTATTTTCCCTAATAGGAAACTTTAGAGCTTGTGTTTCTTATTTTTTATTTTATTTTTTTAATTTTCAACCCAAAGGGGGCGTTAGCCCAGAAGGGCTATTAGTCTAAGGCTAAAAGCGTTGAATCACTTTTCAGATTGCTGCCACCAGATATTATCGCCCTGTATTATATTTAAAGAAATTAATAATCTAATGAAGAATCTACAGGAATATGTGTATGTTTCTCTCATTGTGAAAAAAACAACGGTACCTAGAGCCATCCAATTTTGAATAACGTAGTCCTCCAATCGAATATGGTCACCTGGAAATCCGAATTTGGAATTTAGAATTTGTTTTAATATTAGCTATTTCATATTTTGTACAACATTAACGAAGTTTTGATTAAAAAACTCAACGATTTCAAAGCGAGCAGTGGCAGCAATGTATGGAATAAAAAATTTTTATCTCCAGCGCACGAGATGGTCTATCAGAAATTCTAAAGATGTGCTGTTTTAAAATATTGTTGCGTGCATACGGATTCGTAATAGAGTGAATGCACACAGGTCCTCCTGATAGGTTAATAAAATTTATTTTTATCAAATAAAACACTTTAAAGTTCTCTTATTTTTCACAGTACAGTCAAGTACCGAAAATCCGCCGACCTGAAATCCGCCAACTCCTGAAATCCGCATTGCCTTTCAAAATATAAACATTAAATTTATAGGTTCCAGAAACCGCAGAATGGAGAATGAAATACCGAAGAAAAAATATTTATCCAATAATGACGCCATAATTACGGAATAATAATGATTCTGTGTTAGCGGCAGAAAAAAAAAATCTTAGCCCAGAAGAGGTTTTTAGTATGGATGATGTGTTCAGATGAGCCAACACTGGCATATCAGATAACGGATGATGAAATCATTGGCTCTGTTTTGAACTCGCCGCAGCAAGAAAACGGTTTCGACACCGACACAGATAATGAATTTGAAAGGAGTGAAAAAATCTTTTAATGAGGGCTTGGAACATGGTGAAAAATACCTAAAATATTTAGAGCAACAGAGCTGTGTCACAGAGCAAGAGATTGTGACCCTGTAGAATTTACAAAAAAAAAGAAAAACTTACTCTGGAGCACCTAAAGTTTTAAAATAAACCTCCATCAGAAAAATGTTTGAAACAAATAAAAAAAAATTAAATATTTTATGCTTTATTAGTATTTTTTATTTTTACACGTCTCTATTGTATATGACCTTAATGCTTTAAAATATTCCTGTAATCACGAATATAAATGAATAATATAATAAATCTATAAATATAATAATAAAAATACATTAGAAAAAAAGAAACAAAATCTGAAAGATTTCAGATTTTAAATTACGTCCAAAGGCGCGTTTTTTTAACGTTTCGTGTGCTACCTTTTTTTATTAAATATCATGTACTACATACTCAAACCATAAAATTCAGTTCAAAATCAATATCGCAAAATCATTTTAAAATGAACATATCTTTAGAATTTCCGTAAGTCTCGTGCGCTGGAGATAAAAATGTTTTTTTTTTTCCGTACAGTGTTGCCATTGCTCGCTTTGAAATCATTTAGTTTGTTAATCAGAAATTCGTTGAAATGTTACAAAACATAAAATCGATAATAAAGCAAATTTCAAATTCAAAATTAGGGCTTCCAGATGCCCATATTCGCAGTAAGATTACGTCATTCAAAATTCGATGGCTCTAGGTTTTATCACAATGCGAGAAACATGCATACATTTATGCAGATTTTCCATTTTTTAAAATTTAATGCAGAGCGATAACATTTAGTGGCAACAATTTGAAAAGTGAAACGGGCATTCAGAGTGAATCGACGCAAAATCGCAAAACGAAAGTAATAGTCCTTTGGGACTAAATCCCTTTGGACTAATAATGTATATTACTGTACATAATAATTTAAGTAAATGTATCTAATATGCTTTATTTATTTTGGACTTTTAGTCTGAATATTATGATTTGGCTTTTCTATCCTGAAACCCGCACAACCTCTGGTCCCAAGCATTGCGGATTTCTGGACTTCTGTTGTATCACAGAGTACAATCAGTAACTGCGCTTGAGACTAGTAAGAACGTTAAACACAACGCAATGAAAAGCGTATCTAAGGAGAAGGCTAACCCTGAGATATCTTAGTTCACGCTGAACTAACAATTCACAACAACAATAACTAAACATTTGAGAGCAGATTTTGTCTCTCCGGGCTTATATAACTTTCAACCTGCGCCGAGATATTTCTAGTACTGTATGCCTCTCGAAATTACTGGAAAGCAATATTAAGGGTCGAATTACGGTTGCAGCAAATATAGTGATCAATTACGTGTATTCAATTAGAATACCTATTACGGTGATACAGAGACTGCACCGAAATGTCCCCAAATGGTTGCTAAAACCGTTTTCAGCTTGGCGATATCTCGTTAAATTACCGAGATGCCTATAAACCCATTTATTCAATGTTAAGAGAACTTGCCCCTCTATTCTTACTTTTCCGGCATAGCTTCTGTCTTTAGATTTTTCGCGTTACATTACATAGAAAAATGCAACAATTTCACATATAATTGAACAAAAATCATCTATCTATGTACAAAATTCGTAGCAATATTTTCAGCCCAAAAGAGCATTTGCTCTCGAAACGGCTTTCAAATAGAATATGGGTGTGTAAATGAAAAAAAAACGTCCCTTTGGACGTAATATAAAAGCTGAAAGCTTTGATTTTTTTTTATTTTATTTTTTTAAAATTTTATATATTTATTTATTTAGACGTTGCATTTTTCATTCAATTTCTGTTTTTAATAATCTTAAGTAAAGTAATATTTTAGAAAATGTTTGGCAGTTTCAGTTTTAGAAATACATCCTTTATCTGTAGATTATAAAAAGTTAATTTAATGTTAAGTGGTAACTTAGCATGTTTAGCTACTGTATTGGAAGTGTAGTTAAAAATTTTGAAAAATTTCAGTGGCGGAGAAGAAAATAGTTAAAAATTTCTAGGAATATAAGTATAGTTAAAAATATATTAGGAATATATGTATAGTTATATTCCTTATATAATTTTATAAGGAATATAACTATACTAATATATATTTTTATAAGAAATGTAACTATACTGTATAATATAACGAGAAATATAAGTATAGTTAAAACTTTCGAAAAATGTCAGCGGCAGAGAACATGAGAAACTGCCGCGGATTTTGGTCAGATTTCAACGCAAGAGTGGAAATTATACATATGACCTTATCTTGAACCAGGTTGATTACTTTCCCTGACATTTGGAGAATGAAGAAGTGTTTGAAAGGGAGAGGAGAAGGAAAAAACAAAGAGCTTAAAGGCAGTCATCGTGCTATCCAGTGTAATGAAATTTGCTACGTTCGTATATAAAGCGTATGCAGAGCGCGAACCAATTTTTAAAAGATCTGTTACAGACTTTGCCTGCTGGTCATCTTAAGAGGGATCAGTCGCTAGAAGCTTTCGCCCATACCTTTCAAGAAAATTAAATGTCAATATGGTGCGGAAACCATTTAAATAGAATTTAAAGTAAATTTATTGAATAAGTTCGAAGTAATTGCATTAAATTTTCTTGCATATGAAATTCGGAATTATGGGAAATTATGGACTTCTCTGCAAAAGGCTCACATTTTATTTTTCTCATTGTAACAAATGAATATCGTCGGCAACGCGCTCTACCAACGATATAGAGAAAAATACTTAATTCAACGCACACGAACTGCAGAAGTGAGATGTGATTATTGAACTCACGCTCTGAACTTTAAAAAAAAAAGCTATTTTATGTTATTCTATATATAGTTTGATAGTCTTCCTGTATGTTGCTGTCAGGCGTTAATAAATAGCCTTTTTTTAATTAACTCCTAAATGAGTTATTGATTAAATTTTCTAAGGATATACTACAAAGTAATTGGCGCTCAACGTGGGGCAGCAATATAGAAATGCAGAACGCGTTGAAATTAATTTTGTTTCAGGATACTTCATATAGATGTTATGATAGCCATTTTTGTTGTCTTATAATGAAAGGAATGGATCTTCTTACCACAGCGATGTATAGATGCATTGATAACATCTACTCCGATGTGTATGATTAAGATAAGTAATCTTGACTTAAAACTGTTGAATAATATTTGATTATTTATAGTATTAGAATTTTAAGTGATACTAAGTTTTGACAAATGTGTTACTTGTAAGTATTGTGAACAAGTAGTGTTTATTTCCAGTTATTGCGAAGTTGATTTCTTTTATATAACCCTAAGTACTTAAAATTATCAACGATATCTAAGGACTGAAGGACGAATTTAAATACATTTAAAATTTAAACAAGTATAAAATTAGAATATTAGGCTTTAACAGCCATAGTGTGAACTTTAACTGAGACATTATGACTGTGATTTAATTTCGCAAAAGACAAAATGTCCTTTTTGGGCAGAGGGAGAAAAGAAGATTTGAAACTTCTTGCCCTTGAACTGGATTTAGTCGTGGCAGACAATATAAAAGTGGGACAATTAAAAGAACTCATAAACGAAATCCGATAATTATGATGAAGAATTAGTGAAAAATATGTTAACTAATATAATAAAAGAAAGACTTGAGAACGAGAAACAAGCTGAATTAGTACGTATTGCTCAAGAAGAAGCTGCTAAGGAAGAGAAATTAGCCAAAGAAATAGAAGAAGAGCGAGCTTTTGAATTGGAACGCTTGAGACTTCAACTTGAAGTTCAGAAGGCACCTCTCTCCACTACAGCAGATCCTGTTGTTGAGGTTGAGGAAATCAGCTGGGATCTTGAGAGAATTTTGTCTAAATATGATCCTAAGGATAATGACATGGCCTTGTTCTTAAATCTTTTTGAGACACAACTGAAGTTTTTAAAGGTTCCCGAAGAAACTTGGGTTCCGTATTTAGTGGGATCGTTACCAACAGAAATTGGAAAATTGATTGCTCGTGAGCCAGAAGAGGAATCAAGAGATTACCAAAAGATGAAGGAAATGCTTCTAAAGAGATATAAGCTCACCGCTGATATATTCAGACAACTGTTCGCGCTACATCGGAAGAAACCAGAAAGTACTTGGCGTGATTTCTACTTTGAACTGACCAATTATTTTGAAAATTGGCTTAGAGAATTAAGCATTACAAAATTTGATGATTTGAAGCAACTCATTATAGCTGACCAAATGAAAAAGAGAGTTTCTCAAGAAATAAGGGATCATTTTTTGGACATTTTAAACTCGTCTGCAGAATTAGCAGAAAAGTTGGACACTTACGATTGTTTACATAATAATCAAAGCAAAGTTGCAATCGCAGCTACTCGAAAGAAAAATTCCAATTCGGAAGATGGTATCCCAAAATCCGCACCAGTGAAGAAGACATATATCAGTGTAAGAGATAAACTAACCCTCTCTTGCTATGGTTGTGGCAAAGTTGGATTTACTAAATAAAAATGTCCAGATTGTCAGCACTCCACGAGTTCAGCCTCAGCTCGTTTTGACAATATTTGTATACAAAAGTTAGACACCACTAAGACAACTGCAGTGATGAATATCTCCATCAATGGAATATGTCTCCATCAATGGAATACAGCTTGTGCGGATAGTGGAGCAAGTAATTCAATCGCTGCAAAAAAAAAAAAAAAACTCTACCAAATCTTAAAAGAAGATGGGGTAAAGTTCGAGAAATCCTCTTGCACTGTTTGTCTCGCTGACGCCAGCCAAACAGCGAAAGACGTTTACACAACTTGTGTGAAACTTGGCCTTGAAGGACGGACCTTCCCTTTCACACTGATAGCTCTTCCTGATGCTACAGGTAATTGAACACTGCTTGGAGAAAACTTCCTAAAAGAAGCTGAAGTAGTTCTAAATATTCGGGAGCAAAAGTGGTTTTTTGGTGACAATCCAAATAAATACTTTCCATTTGCTGAAAGAGTTCAAGTCCAATTCTGTGACATGTTATGAAATCCTTGCCTACTACGTCCAGACGAAGGTGAAAATCTAACTGAAGAGCAGCGAAATAGATTGAATGCCTTATTAGAAAAATACGAAACTACGTTCTCTCCCGGGGGGGGGGAGAACCAACTCCTTACATCGAGCACCGAATTGATGCAGGTGACTCCCCTTACAGACTATCTCCAGCAAGAAAGGAGATTTTGAAGAAAGAAATCGATTCGCTTCTTGCATCAGGCGTAATCGAAGAGTGCGATTAACCATATGCAGCACCCGTTGTTTTAGTTTCCAAGCCGAACGGTGACTTTCGATTATAGAAACTGAATTCGACTACAGGAAACTGAATTCTGTGACTAAGTCTGATCCATATCCACTGCCTCGTATGGATGAATTTCTTCATAATGCAAAGCAAACAAGATACATGTCTACCATAGACTTAAAATCAGGGTATCACCAGGTTAAGATGTACCTTTGGAGTTTATAGCTTCACCAGGATGCCTTTTGGATTAAAGACGGCACCAGCCACCTTCCGAAGATAAATGGATATTTTCCGAAATGGATTAAAAGTCAACACTCTTACTTATCTCGATGATCTTATTGTGATGTCTTCTACTTTTGAGGAGCATCTCGAAGACTTGCGTTTAATGTTTGATCTGACTATTAAAATTCAAGCCTCATACCAATCGAAACAAATGTCATTTTGCTTGTTCTAAAGTGAAATATCTTGGACATTATATCACAAGTTTTGAAATTGAAGTAGACCCTGCCAAAGTAAAAGTCATTCAACAAATTCTCTCACCAAAGAATGTGAAGGAAGTACAGAGTTTCCTCCAGGCTTTCAGCTGGTATCGACACTACATTCCTAATTTTGCAGAGATCGCAAGACCATTGAGTAATCTCACGAAGAAGCACTCCACTTGGAAATGGGGACAGGAAGAACAAACTGCATTTGAATTCCTAAAAAAAAAGCTTGACTTGTCCACCCGTAGTAAAACAAGTAGATGAGACTAAACCTTTCGTTCTCAGTATTCGTTCTCAGTACAAGAACAAGAAGAACACCCAATTGAGTACGCAAGTCGGCTGTTAACGTTATCCGAAAGAAATTATTCGACCACAGAGCGTGAAGCCCTTGCAGTTGTATGGGCATTAGAAAAGTTTCGCGGATACGTGAAAGGATCTAGAATAACTATAACGACGGATCACCAACCGCTAAAATGTTTGTTGAGCATAAAGTCACGACCGGTAGACTTGCACGTTGGGCTCTCCAAATTCACACTTAAGACTTAGAAGTACAATACATACCAGGAAAGTCGAATGTTATCGCTGACATGCTATCTCGCCCTACCTGTGAACACAGGAACTCTTGTGATTTGTGCACGATAACTGTTGATCTGCCCACCAGAAAAGCAAGTGACATTCGAGCAGAGCAATTAAAGGATAACGATTTAAAGAAAATCATTGACTGTTTCGAGAGCAGCTCCAAAGATGAAAACTACGCAAACTGGACAAGCCATCGTTATCTTATGTCCCAAGGAGTACTCTATCGGTACGCTCCAGACATAGAATCAGAAGAGGCGCAACTCGTCGTTCCAATCCAGGAACGAAAAAATGTTTTGAAAGAGTACCACGACGCACCAACCGCAGGACACTATGGAGCAGAAGGAACTTATCACAAAATAGCATTACGCTATTACTTCCCAGAAATGTGAAAATACATCTCAGTGTACGTTCGTAATTGTATCGAATGTAACAGGTACAAACCTAGCAACCAAAAGCCCGCTGGACTTTTGAGGACACCTATATATTCCCAAAAGTTCGAAACCCCAGCCATAGATCTTTTTGGTCCTCTACCCGAGATTGTGAATGGACATAAATGGATCTTCATTATTAAAGATGCAAGTACTAAGTGGGTGGAACTTTTCGCCCTTAAAGACGCCACTGCCAAAGAGTGTGCTTTAACTCTTACAGAAGAGGTGTTTCTTCGCTATGGGATTTCACGTCGGCTTATCAGCGACAATGGCACGCAATTTATTAATGCTGTTTTACAAGTTTGCTATTTACTGGACATAACTCAAGTGTTAACACCTGTTTATTGCCCTGAAGCAAACCCTGTAGAAAGCAAGAATAAGGATTTGAAGGAAAAGCTGACAATTCTTGTCGGTAACGATCATACCACATGGTTTGAGAAACTACCAACAATACGATTTGTGTTAAATACAACAAAATGTGACACGACATCACACGGCGCAGTCTTCCTCCAGTTTGGAAGGGAACTCAGAATTCCACATAATATAAAGCATGACATCATACCAATAATCGAAAATGACAATTTTGTCAAAGAAATCACTCCTTATCTTAGAAAATTTGCAAATATTTCAATCGAAATTAAGGATCTCGTCGAACGAAAGCAAGACCAAAGAAAGAAGTACGGAAGCCAGAACCGGCGTTGTGCAATTCAGTACTCAGCTGGAGAAAAACTATGGGTAACGTCACATCCTATTAGCAATAAGACCAAAAAATAGTCCGTAAAATTCGCACCCCGACGAGATGGTCCCTACATAATATTAAAGACCCCCTGTGAGCTATGAAATAGCTGATATTAAAGATCCAAACGTGCCTCTTGGAACGTATCACACGTCTGCCCTCGGACCATTTAAAGAAATCTCTAATGAAACTCAGCCAGTCTCTCAACTTAAGAAAAGAGGAAGACGAAGAAAGAACGTTCCTAAGAATACTTCAAAAAAGAACCAGCCACACAATTCTTCCTCTGGCTACTCACCGAGACGTCTTCGCAGCCGGGGGGGGGGAGAGACTGTAACAAATGAATATCGTCGGCAACGCGCTCTACTGACGATATAGAGAAAAATACTTAATTCAACGCACGCGAGCTGCAGAAGTGAGATGTGATTGTTGAATTCACGCTCTGAACTTTAAAAAAAAAGCTGTTATTCTATATATAGTTTGATAGTTTTCCTGTATGTTGTTGTGAGGTGTTAATAAATCGCCTTTTTTTAAAGAAATTAACTCCTAAATGATTGATTGATTGAATTTTCTAAGGATATACTGCATCATGTACGTATTTTAGAAGGTCGGTATAACGCAATTAAGGTCGATTTGACGAGTCGTTTTATTGAGATTAAAACTGCATTGTGTTGATGGATCATTGATTGAAACTTTTTTATGGATCGTTATATTGAGATGGGACGTTATATCGAAGGTTTTTCTACCTCGAATGTATTGTAATATGAACTTTAATTGTTTATATTACAAATAAATATATTTGTTATATAGCATTCTCGTCTTCTGTTTAGATGTTTTCGGATTGGGTGCCTAGATAAAACATGGCTGACTATTTATATCTGAAAATTTATTTTAAGAAGCAAATTTAAATATAAATATTAGCTCATATACAATTCTATCTATTTAGCAGTAGCGTTTCGATGAACGGAAGCCTTCAGTCGAAATTGTGCCTTCTGCAAATACTTTTCTTTTTATATTGTATACCAATCATATATTTTTGGAGTTGGGAATTGAAAAAATGAGTTATGCCCTCTCTGGGATTTTAATTCCGTATACCTAGCCGGAAGTGCTTCCCAATTACATCTCAAAGGCAAGCGTTAAGGAGGAATAAAATGCCTTACATTCTCACCCACTTCAAGGGCGACTGGGGAAGACAGGTGATGCTGAATTATTGTCCACCACATTTTAGTTCGAGAGCCACGTATAGCATCATTTAGAATTTTTCAAAGCTAGGAAATTGAAGAAATCCGCAATGTCCTTTCCGAGATTCAAATGCACCACGAAAGCATGCGGTACTGATATTCTTGCAATAAGCTAAAATGCTTTTCGAGAGCCTAAGTTTAAAAAATTCATGTAATTCTAAATTAGGGTTATAGGTCTTGTTTCTTTTAATTGCCTGCTAGTGGATGTGAAAGTGATGGTTGCATTTTGTATTTTCGACAGATTAATCATCAAATGTTTCAGCTACGCGTAATTTGTATTGGTTAATTTCGTATTGTATTTGGTTTATTTCATAATTTGTTTCATGAAAGCTATGAGTGGCTGTTTAACAGGGGACGTGTTTATCTTGTACTGGCCATAAATTGTTTGTGTCGCCTTGAATGGCCTAATATTAAAGAATGTCTGCAGCACAGCACTTGTGACGTTCTGGAACATAGCAATGTCGGTGAAAGTAAGATGCTGCCAATTCGAAAAGAGTGCCAAAGGCCGAGCCATAAAGCAAAACGAAATCATTCTGTTGTTCCGAAGTTTCTGAGAAGGCATTACTTTTTCCACAAGCTCCGACACTGACAACGAAAAGAGGGGTGGGAGAGACACGGTGGGGTAGGCCGTTTTAAATCGAGCCTCTGGAACAGTTTTAGCTGTTTTGCCGACGCATACGTAGTAGCGAATGTACCGTAGATGTAAAGAGGAATCATTTGGCAGGGAACTCATTCTGTAGCGAGCTATTTTCTGCCTGGTCGTCTTCAGTTACCTATTTCACTGTCGTGATCACCACTACGCTGACTGATTTTTTTTAAATGCATTTCGTTCTTGATATAAGGTTATTATTCCAGCCAACTATGTTATCCTTACTGTTTTCCAAATTTATGTTGTATTTCCCTCTTCCTTTCCGTCAAAAAATATTGTCGTATTTATTAACCAAATACACATTGATTGAAACATTTTTCCTCTGAGTATTTTAATTGGAACCCCTTTAGCACTTTTAAGGGTTAAAAGTATTTTTAATGCCTGAATTGTGAGAAACACCATTATATCTTACATTATATATAAGACACGTTTTTTTGAATGATATCTTTTTGCTAAAATTCCGACACATTTAGTATTTTATTATGATAATTTAATGGTTAAAGAAAGACTTGTTTTTCTTGGAAATAACTTTTAAATTTTGCTTTTTTTGGGGAGGAAGTAAAATCATATTGGACATATTCTTTATGTAACCTAATTTGTTTTAATTATTAAAAAGTTAAATGATAATCCAAAACAGAAGGCGAATTATAAATTTATTTATATATAAAATTTTCTTTAAGTATGATAATGTATTATTTTTAGGCTTCATTTTTTCTTATAATTATTATTAATGTGATGACGTTAAAACAACATCTAAATGGCTCATTCCTTAATTTCGAAACCTTTTCGATAGGTTTTACGGATCTGTGTACTTTATGATTTTGTTTTAACGTAGAAGTTTATGTTTTTAATTAAATAAAATTGCTGAACTATTCAAATTTTAACGTAAGATTTTTCCGTAGAGAACTGTAGATCTGATTTGGATAAAGGATTAAAAATTGCTTTTACTTTAAAAACGCAGCTACACACACACACACACATATCCAAGTTTATACATGCATATTTTTACTAAATTCATTTTGAAGAGACTGCAGTTCGTGACGTCCGAGGCGCATCAAAATCTGTTTTAACATGTATACTAAATGGCGTATCCCAGACATCTTTGTTTGTCAAAATGTTAATAAAGCAATCTCTAATGGTGTACAAAATTTAACCTCATAAGGCCTACTAGCGACTAAATGGAAAGACCGTTGTGCACTGATAGTACAGTGGTCGAGTAAATAACATTGTTAAACGCTAATAGTTCGCCCTAGATTCAGCTCCCGGCAGCGAGCTTGCTATGTGGAATTTTAGCGATTTCGCCATATGTAATTCGAATAAAAGTCCTACACGAAGGCATACTTTCTTTTAAGCAAATAGCACTGCCATGCTTTGCTATATTCATTTATGCAATCAATCAATATATTTTGATAAATTTTTATGATTAATAGAATGCATTGTGAACTTAAATGAATTAAAAATTTAATCTCAATACTGGGCTGCATTCTATTTAACGGCAATCACTCCGATTTTCTTTAAGGATTCCGTCTTAAGGTATTTGTAAATTGGTGTATTTATTACTAATAATCATTAAGTTTCTTCTGATTATGTTAAAACATACTCCGTAAATTTAATGAACTTATGTACAAAATGACTCCACTTGTGAACTTTGTAAAATGTTCACAAGTGTTCACAAGTTCACCTTTTATAACTGTAATAACCCTCACTTCTTTAGTGTTATTATTATAGTTCATTACAACATTGTGTTCCTAGTACTTATTTTATTTATCTCTTATGTTTATCTGCTACTTGTTATGTTTATATGTTATTTTTGTTGCATCAAAACGGGTATTTTCAATATAATTTGTGAATTTCAAATTGTATTGAAACCATATTGCAATTAGCATTGTTCTAATACACATATTTTGACACGAAATCGGATTTTTTCTCAAATGACATGCCATTTTTTCCCCATATTTTGTTTCAACAACTCAAATTGTGCGTATATATTAAATTTTGTAAAATTTGGTTTCGAAATTTACCGAGAAATTCAAAAATTTATTTTGCCGCATTCTTTTCAATTTGCGCCAAGAATAATTCACTTTGGGAACTTCTTAATTTATAGCAACTTATCTTCCTTTCCTTTTTTTCATTGTAGACGAGCAGAAAAAAGGTCATCTTTCATATTTTCAAATAATATTAACAAAGTGCGTAAACCACATTTGGCGTTATTATCGCTTGTAACAAATATGCCAAATGAACCAATATGTAAATTCATGTATATCTTAGAAAATTTTGAATAAAAAACTATTGATTTTTTGCAGGTGTGCCTAGAAATACATCTGCTTTAAGGTGATGTTAAAATTTCATAAGTTATAATTCAAAATTTATTTTCGAAAAATTTATAAAAATTATTAAAAAATACAAATTAAAAAAATAAATCATAAAAATGGGCGAATTTATTTGGAATGAACCTAAATTTCGAAATGGGAAAGGAAGAATCAAATAAGTTCATTAAAAAAGAGATATTAACAATTATGTACCAAATCCAATTAACACTAAGGAGCTAAAATTTTGAGAGTTAATTTTTTAAAAACTGCTCGTGCGATTTTTACAAAACTTGGCAGTTTGGCATAATTTGTGTCGTAGAATCGAAATATGGAAAAAAATGGGCATGTCATTTCAGAAAAAGTCCGATTTTGTGTCAGAATACCTATATTAGAACAATGCTATGTACAAATCTAATGCATGTCCTAACTCGCGCTTTCGAAACATGAAAAAAGCAACTTGAATTTCCTCAATCGGGACAGTAGAACGAGAGATATAAAACTGTCTTCCCCCCTCTCAGTGTACCATAAACTCTAGATCCTTTGGAAAGCTTTACTTGCTTATTCCTTCAATCTTTCTTTGTAAATTCTTATAAAACTTGCAACTTTTGTTTTAATTCCTCGAATAGTAAATGTTTTTAATTATGAATGTGTACTGATTATGTTAAATTAATTGCTCGAATATTAAATATTTTTAATTATGAATGTGTACCGATTATGTTAAATTAATTGTACGAATGTTCAGTATTTTTAATTATGAATTTGTAGAAATAAGTTTCATATTTTATAACTCTTAATGATGCATATCTTTTACAAATAAAATTATTATAATACTGAAATGCAAAGTCTGTTTAGACGAAAGGTAAAAAATATGTTTGATTTTAAAGTTTTTGTAGTTTTGCTGTACTGTTTTGTTACTTTAAAAAATACCATTATTATTATGATACATCGTCTCGAAGTGAAACTAAACTCTCTGTCGCTGTTTTATCATGGTATGCTATCTATAAAATTATTCGTGTACCCTTTTATAAATGTGAGTAATAATTTTCTCCATGGTTAATGCGAGTATCCGTATTTTATTTGCTAGCTTATTATTTTTGAAAGTTTTCGAGAGTATTCCCTACCCATTTGACATATGTACTCAAATTAACGTAAATGTACTTTAACTACCCAAAATATTAGTAATAAAGAGAAAAACAGTTCTGTAAGTCATCTTAATAAGACAACTGAGCATTGATATGACGAACTGCATTAAAATGATTGAAAAATGTATGCCAACACATAACACTATATCGGAAATTCGAAGCGTATGCTGCTAATCTGCTTTTAAAAGTTTTGTGATTTTACTATCGATTTGTCCGTGGCGTAAGTGCGAAGAAAACAGTGCTCAATAATAAAGCTAAAAAACAAAATAGTTATTGGGACTTAATCCGGGAATTGATTCGTAACCTGCGATGCTCAGTGATAGCCTAAAAGACCTTTACAAATCCTATGGTACGACGTTAAAAGTCGTATTCCTTTCAGATTTTCTTTTCTTTCTCTTTTTTTTTTCATTCGTTCTAATTTTAAAGGGATTCTTCTGTCTTTTCATCTTTATTAAAATCTCTAATATTTGTACATTTTGTATTTTACAAAGTTCGGATTTTTTCCCCTTTAAAATAAGTTTTTTTTTTCAGTACTTTTAACGTTTTCTTCTATGCAAATGTGTATACAGGTAATCCCCATTTAGCATGGGCAGTTTTTTTGAAACGGATGTCCGCACTCTTTGGAATTTTGGTCGTATCCCGCCAACTCGATTTTTAACACATATGTGTCATAAATTGTCATAAAAGTGCTTACGATTTTTGAACGTTTTGACTGTCAATTATAAGTAAATGAAACAAAAGAAAAAATAGATAAGGTGTTTCATTAACGGCGGGTGTGAGAGTAGATGGATCTATAAACATCATGTTTCAGTTCCCGAAATGAACTTCAATAACAGATGCAGTTGATCTGGTGTATTTCAACCGCTGAACACAAAGCAAGAGAAATGCTATTCTTTGCATTTCTGCGCGTTGATAAATAATGTGAGTTTCACGTGTTTTGAGAAATTATTTAAGGGCTTTGCGATCTTTTATGTTAGTTTTGTCCGTGAAGAAAATATTATATTCATGTACTTATAAAAACCATATACAGATGACTTCTCTTGTATTATTTCGTCAAGGAAATATAATATTGCAATGCGTATCGTTTGTCATAGCGATTTTTCGATTTCCCACTGTGAAAGGGCTGATGTTCTTAAACATTTGCTTGCGGAAGGACAACGTGAGTTGTATTGGAAAAAAAATAATTAAATATTTTTGTGGAAACAAAGGACCAAAAATTATTAATGCTGAATGCCTGTTATCTGCCTTTTTTACTGGATCACAACCTGCTACTGAATGCATCATGCTGCATCTTTTTTAGAATGTTTTTAGCGGTAAAATTCGGTAAGAAGTACTCAAATGCAAGGACGAAAACGGCTGTATTTTTTTTGTTTTGAGAAATGATCTGATTTCTGGGGGGGGGGGGAAAGAAAAAAAACTGCTTTTCACTTTTTTTTAATTTTAAGAGGTATGCTTAAAATATGTTATTTGTATTAATGTCGTGCGAGAACGCAAATAAAAACGAGGTTTCAAAACTTAGCAAATCTGCATCATTTTGCGCTAAAACTGACAAAATTTCGTATCAGCAATTGGTCAGGGCTGTTTCTACGTTATGTATTCCTTTCATCATTAGATATTATTTTTAAATAATGAGTGTTTAATATTTTAAAAAAAAATTTCTGCATTGCAAAACACCCTTAAACGAAAGCGTTTTCTTTATGGCAAATTTTTCTCGTTACCTGAGCCTTCTGCGGTATTTTGATTTCTATGCTTTGCTTTTTTCCGAAATTTTGTTATCTTCGTTTGTTTGCGTTTCTGTGATAGTTCTTTATAAATTTCGTAGTATGCATTTAAACATTTGTCAAATACTTGCTTGAGCTTTTCTCTGTTTGCAGTAAAAGGACTTGTATTTGAAAAAAAAAAAAAAAAAAAAAAAAAAAAGCTGTTGCTTAAGCCAAGTTTCTTGTCTTCCTCCATAACGGTAGCAAGAGTAACATTTTATGCTTCAAATAGTTCATCTCTGCTTCCAACTGACTTAATTCACTATATATAATATGAGCTTCAAATGTAAACAAATTTCCGCCTCGTTAGGCTTAGCGTCACTTATACGGTGTTTTAACGCAAAAATTGTCTGCGCAAACAGTGCGTGTTGGCATGTTTAATCATATTTTGTGAAACGATTTTTGGCATTTGGAAAAAAAAAAGATTTGTTTTAGACTGTGTTGTGAAATTTGTAAAAAATGGTGTCGTTATGATTAGGTACAAGGTGTCTCAAATGGTACTATTACGCTACCAGATTAGAATCGTCATTTACTTCCAGTTCTGTTGCAAAAAGTCAGCTACGGAATGTCACCAAATCATGTGTACAACTTTAGGTACTAATGTTGTATCATATGACACTGTGAAGGTCTGGTACCGAACGTTCAAAAACAAGGACTACGACATTCAAGAAGCAGAGCGCTCTGGCCTGCCTACTGATGTTGATGAGACCCGCCTTCGAGAACTTACGGAAGAAGATTAGTTTGGAATCAATCGAGAACTTGCTAAGGAGTTGGATGTTAGCGCCGTGTCCACTGATCTCGCTATGCATCGCATTAACTTGACATACAAGTTCAGTCGCTGGGTACCGCGTGAACTGACTCAAGAAGATAAGGAACGACGTGGTCGGGCCTGCACTAATCTGCTCGAATACCAATGCAAGGGCAATATTCTGGATCGGATCATCACTTTGATGAAAAGTGGATTTACTTCAGTAACCCTGATTGAAAAGTGGGTTGGTATGCGTCCGATGAGCCCGTCGGCAGAGTCGTTAAGTGCAGTCTGACTAACAAAAAAATCATGCTTTGTATCTGGTGGTATTATTCGCAAAGAGTACCTGGAAAAAGGTAAAATCCTCTACAATAAAGTCTACAGCAAGATACTAGTCCGTGTTGACGTTGCTATCAAGGAAAAACATCCAACTGAGTCCCGACGCAAAAAGGTAATGATCCATTAAGATAATGCAAGACCACATGTGTCTGCTTTCACTGGCTGGACTCTGTATGGACTCGAACGAGATCTTTTGCCGCACCCACCATATAGCCTCGACATCGCGGACTCCCTTTTTTTTCACACCTGCAGCCACATCTTCCTGGTGCTATCTTCCATTCTGCGCAGGACATCCGAAATGAGACTGATCTGTTTTTGGACATGCAACCACTAAATTTCTGGGCCGAAGGCTTTGAAAAATTCACAAAACGTTGGCAGAAAATCATAGATTTATGTGGTTATTACTATCCGCACTAAACATACTGTTTTCTTGTTTTTTTTTCTTTGTAACTTTATTAAGAGCGTTTTTTGGCGGAAAACTTTCATTACAACCAGATACTTTAAAATTGTTGATAATTCTATAACTATTCATGTAGGTTAACTTAAGGCATTAAAACCTTAACCGGAACATAAGAACAATATAATTCAATCGATTTTAAAGCAAGAAACGCACAATTTACCAACACATAAGAATAAAAAAACTGAGCTTACTGAACCGGGTAGCAGAACGGGTATATATATATACTTGAAACGGAACCGACTCAGAAGAAAAGCTGAGCTCACTGAAAGGCAGTCTGATGTCGTTGCATTGGCGAAAGCAGGCTTCTTTAGTAAAAAAAGCCGTATTAGAAGCCAAACGTCAATCCTCTGAAGATTTTATTTCACACATTGATTATAACAAGGATAGTTTAAAAATTTTTAAGTTTATTTCTAGCATCCAAAATCGTAAACCCTCGTGTAGGAAGAATGATTTCCGTTGGAAATAAATTACTGTCTTCGGATAAGGCCACTGCAAACGCCTTTGGACAGTCCTATTCCCAGTTACAGCGAAAGGAAAAATATGCAAGAGAAATGTCAAGGAAGATCAAAGTTGAATCTAAAAGGTTAATCAAAATGCAGAATGCTACGGAAGAACTTAAGTAGAAGGCAAGAAAGACATTATTGAATGTCTTTAAGTATGGGAGTCGGGTCAGATCCCGGCACTTTGGAGAAGAGCTATTATTATCCCAGTCCTAAAGAAAAATAAGAACCCTGGAGAGCTGAACAGCTATAGGCCCAACTCGCTTACGAGTATTCTTGCGAAAACTATGGAAAGACTTGTGGTAAACCTTTTGGACTGGTAGAGGAATATAGCATTTTAGATGTAGAACAGACTGGTTTCCGAAGTAATAGGTCAACGTGTGACCAGGTGACAAAATTCAGCCAATTTATTAAGGATGCTTTGGAGGACAGAAACATTTTGACAGCTGTTTATGTTGACTTTAAAGGGGCTTATGATTCTGTCTGGAGGGAAAAGCTCTACCAAAAGCTCTTCAGTATTGGTGTTTCATCAAAATTATTAAGTTGGATTAGGTCTTTCACAAGCCAGAGGACATGCAGGGTAAAACTTGAAGATTCTTTCTCCAAATGTTATAATTTACAAACTGGGCTTCCTCAGGGAGCAGTTAGTAGTAGTAAGTAGTTATTTAGTATATATATATCAACGATCTAATTTCTTCTCTTAAATCAACACCTGGTATACATTGTCTACTATTTGCTAATGATTTGGTAATTTGGACCGAGGCTCCAAAACACGGTGCAAAAAACGTTATTGAAAGCCGATTAAATAAGGCCCTGCAGGTGCTCTCGAATTGGTGTGAAGAAAATAATGTGACTGTAAATTTGGCAAAGACTGCTTCACAATCGTTTTCTCTAACCCATGAAATCCTTCGCCCAGAGTTAAAGTACCAAGATACTTTGATTACCAATACGGACAACTTTATTTTTCTGGGAATGACTTTTGATAATAAACTAAGTTGGAAGCTTCATGCTGAGCAGCTTACCGGACGTGTTTCAAATAGACTTAGTATTTTAAAGCGTCTAACAGAGGATGTATTTGAGGGTGCGCTCGGTCCACTCTTAACATTACATTTAATACTTATATCCTGCCTTTAATGACGTATTGTTGTGAAGCTCTCATCACTGCGCCACAATCGGTGGTGAATAAACTTGAAGTGATGCAAAACCAAGCTCTTCGCTTGATTACAGGAGCTGTGAAGTCCACACCTATCGATGCGATGTTGACAGGAAATAAACCCTTCCAGGATATTATGAAAATGAGAGCCTTGATTCTCCATGAAAAGCTACTGCGGATGGAGGATCCCTACTGGAGGGACTACGTAGTGAAGCCTAGGAAATTAAAAACCCAATATGGATTTATTCAAAAAGTCCTGGATATGAAGAAAGATCTCGAGATTCCAGGTACTATACAACCTCTCATGACAACCAGAAGCCCTTTGGAGGTGGTTAATGTCGAAGTAAGGCTAGACCTAGTGGAAACCATCCATAGAAAGAGAGATGTTGCACCAAGCGTTTTGAAATGTCTCGCTTTGGAGACCATTGCGACTAGATATCCACCTATTCATTGGCTGCACATTTTTATTGATGGTTCTCAGTTTGACTGTCATTTTAAGGTTGGGACTGGTGTGTTTTCAAATCTCTTTTCTTTCTACGCCCCTGCAGGATACATTGGTACCTCCTTTAATGGCGAAGTAGTAGCCATCTGTTTAGCCCTACAGCAATTAATAGCTTTTCATTACAAGTTTGCAAAGGCAGTCATTTTTTCTGATTCTCAAGCAGCCATTCAATCATTTAGCTCTGTTGAACACCCGTTAGCACCTGAAATCTTGCAATGCCAAGAATTCCTGAGAACTCTCACTTTAAAGGGGAAACAAATCGTCCTCCAGTGGGTGCCCGACCATTGTGGCCTTTGGGGCAGTGAATAAGCGGACTTACTTGCAAAACGAGGTGCCAACTCATTACAACATCCAAATATAGCCGTTTCTTATTGGAGGATTAAACAGTTTTTAAAAAGTTTATTTACATCTAATACCTTACGAGATCTTCAGACTCGTACAGCCTTGAAAAGTTGGAGAATGATAAGTCCTTCTCTTATTCTCGATAATCCAAGACGTACTGCAGTTGCAGCTGTCCGTTTGTCTACAGGACATGATTGTCTTGCCGCTTACCTGCGCCGCATAGACATTTCAAGCGATCCTATTTGCTCAATTTGCAATTCTGGAGAAGAAATCGACAGGGACCAGCTGCTTCGATGTGGGGCTCTTCGTGGTCTTACAGAAGAGTCGAGATACTGGGAGGCAAGAGCGCTTCTTAGGCAGTGACTTTGTTCTTTGTTCTATTGTTTATAAGATTTTAGTTCTTTGTAACTTTTTGCCTAGCCATTGGAAATAATAAAAAAATATATATATGTATACTTTTGGTACAGGCGATTGCAACCAAAAAGAGATGTGCACAACTGCATATTATAGCAGTTCCATATACAAAATTTCAACGTTCTGAGACTACTCATTTTTAAGTTATGAGTACGTGCGTATAAATGGTACGAAAAAATTTCTTCTGAATCCATTTTAAATCGATTCTATAATCCATTTTGAGAAAAAGCGTCTTCTATTCTGTCCGTACGTACAGATGTCTTGCAAAAACATCGTTGAGATGGATTCGACAGCGATTAAAATGGATATTTTCGTTGAAATATGATACCGAAATTTTTCGCAATTACGGTTCTTTCTTTTCTTCGTACAAGGAAGTAATGAAAATCAGTATAAAGACAAAGAAATGAAAATAAATGTGAAGCAGCAAAATATCAAGTTTTATAATATGTAGATTCCAGATTCCGTACTCAGTTACGCATAATGATTAAAAAAATTAATTAACTGAATAAATAAATAAATAAAAATTGAAATTAGAAACTTATGGAAGCATGCAAATTGTCTGCAATTTCTTTTTTTTTTTTTCGTCAAAACTATATGCATATAAAAATTGAAACCTGAGTAATTAGTTGTTAACTAATAACTGACACTCTGTATCGTAAGTGATAATTTAACGTTTTCCAGTAAAACGTTAACAAACAAATTTTACTGAAGTTAAGTAATTAATACTTTAACTAGAACGGTCTTAAGGAAAATGCGCATGATTTCTGTAATGGTAATGTAAGGAAACAGGTTATATTTATTTTTTGTTTCTCATCTGTCTGCAACGTTTCATAGAGAATGTAGGTTTACAGGTTTCACTGCTTACCATTTAAACTAGCCGGGAAGTAAGTTTCACAGGTCGTTATAGCATAGAATTCCTGTTCTTCAATGTAGTATTCCGAGTTCGTATTTTTATGTTACTGTTTCCACAAGACATATGCTTTGTCTAAGCTTATACGTATTAGAATTTTTTTAAAAATTCGTCGTGTGTTATAAACGAGGCAGTTTTTTCGGAGAAATGGTTCTAATGTAAACATTTTTGATTGGTAATATATAGAAGCTTCATAAAAAGCTCTTGATGCTAAGTTTATTTCTGTTATTTTGGAAATTATTTTTTCACACACAAACACCTCAACAATATATTTCGCAATTCGTATTAATTACTAATGGCATTTTTTTTGTATTTCGGATCCTATATTATATAACTTAAAGCGTGGAATTATTTGAATGAATGAAAGTGATTATTTAGTTTTAAACACGAAGGTAAGTGATGTGGGATAACAATGAATTCAGATGCTCTGTTATTCTCTCATGTATCGTAGAGATTCTAAATAACCCTTCAAGAAAAGGAACGAAATTTTTGTTGTCAATCGGAAAACAAGCTGTGCACACTGAGACCAAATCACTCAAAAATGCTTCGTGAAAATAAACTTTTCGAAGAATAAGTTTGAGAAAAGTCAGTGCAAGCTTTAAAAATTTCACTTTCTGTGCTGTGAATCTTTCAAAGTATGGGACCGACTTGAATAAAGTGTGCATTGTAAGATTAGTATGGGGAGTTTAATTCAAAATGAAAAATTTCGTTATACGGAATTAGAAGCTAAATTCGCTCTCTTATGTATAGTGTAGGCAGCTAAAAGGAATTCAGAAATTTTGATATCTGGGTTTCAGATTAAGATATTAATTAAATCTTAAATTTTGTACATCTCCGAAAATAGCAGTTTGACGCGCTTTTCACAGATGTTTCCCAGATGGTGATATTCTCGCCTTTAGAGAATTATTGAAACAGTAAATTGCAATTTACCTTAAATTCTCATTACTAAAACATGATATAAGAATTCTGCACGCATGTATAGGTACAGCATTTGCTGTTAATTTGTGCAGCCTTTATAACTGTATGTTTATTTTGTAATTTCTTTTTCATACATATGCTTTTTGTTTTTCTCTTTCATAGCTTCAAAGATATTCTGCGCGACTTCCAGAACGACAAGGAATTCATTGTTACAAAATATGACGCTTTTAAACATTCACCCATCGTAAATTCAGCTTTATGGTAAGTTTTGCGATGTTCCATTGCATTTAATGTGCGAGATATTGTCTGCGTTTTGAATGATAAAACGATTACTTTTCTTTTACCCTTCGTGAGCTGCCTTAACTTTCTGATGAGTGAATTAGACTTTTAAAAGGGCAAATATTAAAAAATTATTAATATGGGTGTATAAATCATGCACATACTGGTTTTTTAAATATTAGAATATATTATTATGAATTTAAATTTTTTAAACTAATTGTTTTTTAGTCCAAAAGGGCTTTGTACCTGAAGGACTATTGTTTTCGTTTTGCGATTTTGCGTCGGAAAAATTAAAAGTTTGTCTCACTTTTCAAACTGTTGCCACAAAATATTGCAGCCCTGTATTATATTTAAAGAAATTAAATAATGAAGAAAGTGCATAAATGTATGTATGTTTCTCGCATTGTGATAAAACGACGGTACCTAAAGCCATCGAATTTTGAATGCTGTAATCCTGCTGCGAATATAGGCATCTGGAAGCCCAAATTTGAAATTTGGAATTTGTTTTATTGACGATTTCATATTTTGTAAAACTTTAAGAATTTTTGATTAACAAGCTCAAGGATTTCAAAGCGAGCAATGGCAACGTTGTACAGAAAAAAATATTTTTATTGCAGCGCGTGAGAGTGTGTGTAGGAAATTTTAAAGATATGCTCAGTTTAAAATTATTTTGCGATATTGTTCTTTAACTGAATTTTATGGTTTAAATGCGAAGAACATGATATTCAATAAATAAAAGTAACATACAAAATGTTTAAAAAACGCCCCTTTGGACTTAATTTAAAATCTGAAACCTTTCAGATTTTTTTATATATAATTACTTTTGATATACGTTTCAGATATTAGGTAAATATCTGATTTTATTTAACTAAAATGTTGAAACTGTAGTTCAGAATCATCAACAAATAATAACTGCAAATAATTTGATTATCCATTCAGATACTTTTAGATAATCTTCTAAAGTGAGAATAAAATCAACGCAATGTATAAAAAAACAAGGATATCAGAGAAATACTGAAAAATAGTCGCCTAGAAGAAATTATGTTTAGCTATAAAACTTAAATTCCAAATCACGAGGCAAATGTTTTTAATATTTCACAATAGTAGTGTTGATTTCCTGTGATAAGGTATTTTGTAAGATTTCTTTGTATTTGCATGAAGGGAAAT
This sequence comes from Stegodyphus mimosarum, assembly GCA_000611955.2. NCBI lineage: Eukaryota > Metazoa > Arthropoda > Arachnida > Araneae > Eresidae > Stegodyphus > Stegodyphus mimosarum. The sequence continues at coordinate 575,891 of KK112816.1, read as the reverse complement.
TCAGTGCTTAGTTATGGATTTTATTGGGTATTAAGTATTTGCAGGACTCAAGGTTTAAAAATTTATGCTATATGTTTACCTTAGTTTTTCTATATAAACTGCATTTGAAGAGATTAATGTTTTATATTCGGATTTTAATATGAGTAGACAGCCATGATACTCGAAACTTAAAATAAAAACTTAATATTGTAACTCTATGGCTTGAAATTATTCAGAACTGTTTAATTTTTCTTTGAGATGAACTGTTTAAATTTTCTTTTAGACGCCATTGTTTTACGTTTACTGTGTCATTTTTGTGCCTGTATATTTTGTATTTGTATATACAGAGGCTGTTCGCACATTTTTAAACGATTTTCTTTGTATTTACAGAAATATTTTAGCTAAAATTCTTGTGTTTTGAATTTTCTGTTTGATAACTCTTATTCTTCATAACTTTTAACACCGTAATTTGCAAACCAGTAAAGCCTTTTGTAGTATCGGAAGAAATATTTCATTCCATTCCTCTTGAACAGCTTTCCAAATTCCAAGGAGGGTTGTAGGTCGACATTTGGACCATTCGCTTTTTAAAATTCCAAAAGCGCAAAAAATCCACGAGTGTTACTTCTGGAGATTTAGTAAGGATACGAGTGAAGGGTATGGCCTTAATACCTGTTTCTTATTCCATTTTTGCTAGGAAATTAACAACGAATTTTGGCGTATGGCTGCTTGCTTTGTCAAGTTATGGGTAAAGAGAAGGTAATTTCATATTTGGAAACTGGGTATAAAATGCGTTCCTGATAATACGTGAAATTGGTCTTATTAATTTTTCTCTATTCTCTCTTTCTCTTTTTTATTATTTACCATTATATGAAAAAACTGCAGCAATTATAAATCCCTATGAAAAACTTTCTTTAGATTTTTTGAACCATGTTTTAAGATTTTCCCTCCTTTTTGATGATAATAAATGGATCTTTTTTTATTGTAATCATTTAAGTGCACCCAGTATTTATCTACTGTGACATTTTATGATTTTTGCACGGTTAAATGTTTCTCATAAAGAATTCTGTAGCGCATTCTGCGTTCGGTGATATGTCGTGGAGAAAAACGATGCACATTATATTTTTTTCACCTTTTTAAGATTCAAATCGACATTAATCACTTTGTTTATAGTTGGCTGTGAGCATTTTAATGATTTTGCAGCTGTCCATTGACTTGGCGGGTTTTCTTTTAACGTTAAAGATCTTACCTTTGCAATATTCGATACATTCCGTTTTTTTCCGTGAACATGTATTTGGAACAATTTTCCCACTTGAAGCCAAACTTTGATGGTATTTTTACCTTTTCTTTTTGACAGTAATATCTATCGTAGATTTAGATATCGAAAAACCATGGCTTTCACGGCATGTTTTAATAACTAGATACGAATAAATTTCTTTGGAAGGAACACTAACGTAGCCTTCCAGCCACTGCATCTTTAAAAACGTCATTTTTTATGAAAGCAAAACTGGCAAGTAGCAGATGATAATTTATACTTTAAAAAATATAGCTGCAGTTAAAAAAAATTCCAGGTTGACAATGTTTTTTTTAGCAAAGCAAAATCGTCTAAAAAATGTGCGAACATCGTTAGTATTATGCTTGTATATGCTTAAATTTGAAGAGATTTTATTCAAATTTATGAATAAAGGGAATAATACCCGTTAAGAAATAAAAATTTACTGTTCATTACTTTTTCCAGCCATGTATTTGTTTTTAAAAACTGGAAATAGAAATAACTATATGTAGTATTTCTCATAATAAGAAGTATGTATTTATAAAAACTTTTAGTTCGAAATTCATAAAAATGATTTTTTTTTTTTGTATTAACGACTTAAGGACATAAGCCGAACTAATTCGTTATACGTAATGCATGCAATTTCCTTTATCCCTAGATAACTTGGACTGACTTAACTGTCTCAGTCTCGTCGAACCCGTTTATGGTCAGGCAAAGATGTACAATAATTGTGTATAGCCGAGTATACTTCAAAATAATTCGCGGGTTTTTCTAGTGCATGAGAGAACATTTTAGTCTAGAATAATGCCCCGAGCTTCGCTACGGATTAGAGAAAGGATCATTTTTCCTCGCAACCCGAATTATTTAGAATTTTTCGGTAGACTAGTTAAGTTACTGGTCAATCGATGATGCCACTAAATACGAATATTGTTTGGTTTGCGATTATATGCCGGTATTTCTTTACACAAGTCGAATCGATTCTTATTGTTTGTATCTTCTTTAATGACAATTTACGCTGTTATTGTTCGTTCAAAATGTTGGAATATGAAGATGAATATGAATATTCTTGGTGTGTCAGGTACTGAGTAAGGTTTAGATGTTATTGAGAATCATCTACTCGTTCGGTGAATTAGAATCAGTTATGACTTGTATTCCTCAATGGTTTATGCAAAATGCAGCTACGCCACCACCTACACCGATGTTTCCCTTTGTTGCAGATCCAAAATAAATTTTCATTTTTCATAAAGAAGACGGTGCCAGTGTTCCAGATTATTTTAAAATTTTTAAATGACGAAATTATGGATATGATAACGTCTAAAACAAACATAACGTTTAAAACAAAAGATATGCTCAGCAATTTTCAGCAAGTAAGCCTTAATTTGGACTTATTGGCAAAAGTATTTTTGGATTATAATTAGACACGCTGGTTTCTTTTCAAATCGACAGTTAAAAAAAATAGCAAATTTTTGGCAGATAATTAAAAAAATTAGTATTTAAGCGGTTAAAGTATGTGACGATTCGACATTCATAGAAATGACTTTATAACAAAGCTCACAAGTCCCATATGAAATCATTAATCATCCGCAAAATTTCAAATTGGCTTTGATATTTCTTCAGGAGGGGGTGGCATCGGATATCAGAATTCACAATTATAAGTATGATTGTCGTGGTTGATTAGATGGTGAGGTTATGATATTTTTGATGAATCCATTGTTTTAACCATTTTATTGCCTTTTACTTGACTTATCAAATATCTGTCTCTCTTGCCGGCTCTTCGCTGGTTATTAGGAGGACATAATGGTGTTTGAAAGGACACATCTTTTTAAAATTTATTATCAGAAATGTAGTAAATTCGTTATCTGGCGTCCACTTTTGCGACTTATTTGTTGACTTCTTAGCATCGACGCCAGATGTATAGAAACGAAGCTATTGGGACCGTGGACTGGAGTAAAACATCAACTCTGACAGGTGTAGGTCCAGATTTTGGATGCCGGATTCTCGACGACTCGACACTCGCTCACGGAT
>KK112816.1:551930-572595 GCA_000611955.2 Stegodyphus mimosarum | reverse complement strand
AAAGTTGTGTTACAGAGCGTCATAGTGGCTCTATCATCAACGTCATGATTTGGGGGCATTTTCATATTTCATTCACACTAATCTCTTTTTGCTATTCGTGAGACACTATGACTTTTCAGTGTTATTTATACATTTGAGATGATGGTAGAATAAATCTTAATTCCAGCAGGACAGTGGTCCTGTCCATGTCGCATGCGTTATTCAGTGTTTCTTGTGTAACTGCTAGAGGTCAACTTTTGGCTTGAATTGTATGGTCGTCTGACTTGGTGTAGGACGTAATGGCTAGAAGATTGGCTGGTGTGTCCTCACGCGATTTATCGATACAAATTTAATATGTAGCATGGAATGACATCCCACTAACCACCATTTAAATTCTGTATCAGTCGTGTGTGATGAGTTGTGAGTTCTAAAGGAAGACAAACAGAATACTCAATTTAGCTTACACTTCTTGAATCTCAATTTTTAAATTGTAATCATTTATATTTTGCGTCATATGTGCTCTCTTCGTTAATAATCTTTGTTGTAACACATGTCTTTCTTGACGTTGCAATTTATCCGAACAGCAGGGTACATTTTTTCTTTTGCTGTTAACTGAAATTTGATTGCTAGAATAATTATAAAAATTTTAATCGGTCTCATTTTCTAGCTCAGATTTAAATATTGTGATTTATGCTGTTTTAATTAAATACTATTAAAAATGTTCATAGTGTAACTCTACTAACCATGCCGTATATATTTATATAATTTCAGGTTTACTGCTATTGCCTCAGGCTGTATGGTTTCTTACTTTATTTACAAGCTGATCTCAAGTTCTTAGCGTTTAGAGGATGTTCTGATTTACTTCTAAAATTCGCTCAGTGATGTTCCAAGGCACTTTATAACCACTGAAATGAAATATATTTATACTGTCTCAATTTTCACCACGAAAGAAATTTATAATTCTAATCCTAATTGTGCGTGCTTTTTCCCCGTCTTATTTAAGCTATTTATTGAAAGAACTTATGTGGTGACTGAGTGCTGTCGCTATGTGTGAATCAAAGCACTTTAAATTCTAAATCAGTCTGTATTGTTTGTATTAAATCACGATTTATTTTCCTTCAGAAAGATGTTAAATTGCATTTTGCATTTGTGTATTGTTATCTGTCAAGAAACTATTTAAATTTTGATGTTCAGTTGTAAATTACTAAATTTTGAATATTCTTTTGTTGTTTTTCATGTCCCAGCACATGTATCTGTAATTGAATATTATAATTATAATAATTAAGCACATGTATCTGTAATTGAATATTATTTACATACTAATCGAATTATCATTCCAAATTTATAGCAAATGTGGATTTATTCTTTCAAAAGAAAATATAGTATACATAAAATACCCAACAGGCAACAATTGGGATTAGTTCGATAATTATAGCAGGTAGCGCTAAGTAATGTCTGCAGAACAGGGACTGAAGTCAGTCGATGATGATGATGATGATGTATTTACATTCTATTTACGGCGGAGCACACAGAGATGAAATATCGTGTGTGCGGTCCCCGCAAGTCACTTTTCCAAGCTTTTATGACGTGCCAGATGGCATGTCTGACATCTCAGACGCAATAATAAGTTCCAGTTGACAGTGGAAGAGACATAGCTTCACGACTAGTGTCGGGAGATTTTAGCGTTCTGCACCTTGTCTGTCGTCAAAGCCTCCCGATTTCAGGAGGGCTCACGAATCAATGATTTTGTTTTTCCTCTAATATCGTTCCAGATATGACGAATCAGAGGATGTAAAATACTACTGAAAACTTAAGGAGGCGTGCTTAATTCAGCCTGAAGATTTTTTTACATTGGAACAACACGTCAGAAGACTCCTCGACTAGAGGGACCTAGAATGCTCGACCAGAGAGACCAGGCTTCTGAAGTCACGAGGACTCTTAATTCACTTCAGTAACTGTTCTATACTATTCATGAATTATATGTATTTGTAAAGAGCTTCTTGTGATTGACATAAATGTATTTTGAGTTCAGTAATGCAGTAAGTATTACGCAACCGTACAAATGTACCAATCATTATATGGAGTCAGATGCGCTACCTGTCGCCACTCAATACTCCCAGTTTCCTACAGTCGTTACCAAGGTCTGACAACGGCATTAAGAACTCAACTACTAAGAGCTCTTCCTACAGCTATACGGCAATTCATCCAGAAAAGCTTCATTAACTGCATCTTCACGTAATTCGTCTAACAAAGCTTTATTAATTGCGAACCCACCTGCATCTTTACGTAATTGCTGGGTCGTCTGGAAACTCAAATGCACAGCTAAACTCTCCATGCGGATATGCGACAGAAACTTTTAATACTAAGAAACACTGTTTATACTGCCTGGTGTAACGCAGCGAATAGTAAAGGAATTACCAAGCTAATGTCGTCACAAAGCGGATATTAAAATCATCTTCTCCGACAACAGTCCTGAGCGGGTCTTAACGCCGAGATTCTTCACGCCGCTCTAGTCTTCACCGGAAAATCCGTAAAAGGCATCCATTTTCGTTGAAGGTTCTCTCCAAGACAGAAGCATGTAATTCTCGCTTTCAATGGTGTTTGTGAATGTGTAACAAGTGTATTGTGATTTTGTGTACAGCATCATATAATTCAGTGATTTGTGTGTGCTTACCGTGTGCTTTATATTCAACCCTGCTTCTTCAAAAAATATTTTCTGCAAGTTCGCGCTGTTTCACCGAACCCAACAAACGAAAGGAAAAACGGAGTATTTTTATTTCCTTCCTTCCCTTATGTTGCCTTTCTTTGCCTGTAAATCACGCAGTCAAACACAGCAGATCGAAAAGACCACTGACCTTTCACCCTCAGACACTCAAGCCAAATACTCTTGCGATTTCTCCCCTTTTTGTCTTGGGAGGCGACGAACCCTGTTCGGAAAAAATGACCGAGCTGCATGAAATTGCAACTGACCAGGTTCATGGAATAGCCTTGAAAATACCTCCCATCTGGAAATCGAATATCGCGTTATGTCTAAGACAATGTGAGATCCAATTTGAGCCTGCTGCAGTTACCAACGATAACACGAAAGTGTCGCATATTGTAGCAAATTTAGACACGTAGCTTTACCACATGTCTCAGATTTAATCTTAACAGCTCCCGAAACAAACAAATATCTAACTTTAAAAAACAGACTAATCGCGGAGTTTCAAGATTCTGAAGTACAGCAAATCCGTAAACTTTTATCGGAATTACAATTAGGTGACAAAAAAGCTAGTTTCCCTTTGAAACAAATAAAAGAGATAGCGTCACACAAACTACATCATGATTTCCTAAACAAATCTGTGGATACAAAGACTTCCTTCCAACATGAAGCCAATTTTATTCACTTCGGATGCAAATTAAAATCGTCTATCTCAGATAGCAGATAAGGTGTCAGAAATCACAAATGATGCGCAACTCATTGTTTGCGCAGCATCAAATATTGACCAAAATTCAGAGTTCAGTTCAACACTAAGCTTAATGACCAAACAAATACGGAATCTCACTAAGCAAGTTGAACAGTTGTCTCGAAAACAGTACGATAAAAATCCCAAGATATCGCGATAATCGCAATCGTTCAAAAAGAAGGCAACTTTATTTGCACGCAAATCATGCCACCATAGGTTATTGTTATTGTCACCAGAAGTTGAAAGCTGAACTCGTAAATGTACTTCTCCATGCTCGCTTCAGGCGAAAAACTAAATTCCGCTGCTATTCCGAAACAAGTTATGGATACTGGAATACCAGCGAACACTTCCAACAGATTAGACATATATGACAAACATATAAACATGATGTTTCTTGTTGACACGGGTAGTGACATTTCTGCCTTCTGGTGCCAAAGGGAAAGCATTTCACTTCTACTACTCTACAGTTTTTTGCTGCAAATAATACTAAAATTAAAACATACGGCATTAAGCAACTAACTTTAGCTTTCGATCTCAGGCGAACTTTTAAATGAATTTCATAATAGCTGGTGTTTCAATTACCATAATAGGCGACGATTTTCTCACCCGTTTTGGATTAGCAGTCGATTTACAAAAAAAAAAAAAAAAAAAATAAAAAAAAAAAAAAAAAAAACTTCGATACGTTAGCAATTTTTTCTATTAGCTGCAAATTAGAGCACAACACTTAACTGAATGTTAAGACTAAAAGCGTTGTCTCACTTTTCAAATTGTTGCCACCAAATATTATCGCCCTGTATTGTATTTAAAGAAATTAAATAATGAATAATCTGCATAAATGTATGTATGTTTCTCGCATTATGATAAAACAACGGTACCTAGAGCCATCAAATTTTGAATATTGAACGATTCCACCCGAATATGAGCATCTGGAAGCCCAAATTTGAAATTTGGAGTTTGTTTTATTATCGCTTTCATATTTTGTAAGACTTTAACGAATTCTTGATTAACAAACTCAAGGATTTCAAAGCGAGCAATGGCAACGTTGTACAGAAAAAACATTTTTATCTTCAGCGCGCGAGACTTTGTATGAAACCTCTCAATTTTCTTTTTTTGCATGATTTTATATTTTGGTTAAAATTTGCATGAAGTCGTCGAATCTTTTAACACGAATTTAATCCGGCTATTTGCATATAATCGATAATCCAATTAATGTGTTCCTTTGCTCACTGCAATCTGTTTTTTTCGTTGCTGAAAATTAAGATAAGGCTTTTCGTGGAATTCTACCTCTCAGTCCAACATCTGTTAATCTTCTCCTGATTGTTCTTGAACTGACAGAAACACCAGCATCATTCAGATCACTTTTGATGGCCACTGATGACATTTTTCTATCTTGGAGACATAGTCTTTTTATTCTTCTGTCATCAATAGATGTGGTGCACCTTTTTCGGCCTTTTCCTTCTTTGTTTTTTATTGAATTTGTCTCCTGATATCGTAAACAAAACTTTCGGACTCCAGATGTAGTCACTGAACCACCCACCTGTCTTGCAATTTCAGCATAGGAAAGACCACTTTCTCGTAACACAATAATATTACATCTCTTTCTAGGTGTCCAATCTACTCTTTTATTTGATGTCATTGCTTCTTGACTAAATATTAAAAATTTTTACAAAAATTCCTACTTGTAATTGCAGTGTATAAGAAACAGGTCCTCCTTCTACAGAACAAAGCAAAATAATGAATTGTTTCAAGTGTAAACATGATGTCAGCTTCTACTGGCAGTTACTAACATTTGATTGGTTCTCCGAACAAGAACAGTGATTGGCCAGGAAAGCTAGACATTACAAACCACTTCATAACTGTGTTTTTTATTTATATTAAAGTTCATATAACTTTTTTTGTACTGCAAATAATTGAATGTTTTGTTTTGCAGTGAATTCAGTAATAAATTCTCTTTAAAATGATATATACAAGTTTGCATTTTGCGAAAAGTAACATTTTCTATAAGCATACAAAGTTCAAAAACATAAAAATTTCCAAAAGTGTCCACAATTTTGGCCACCACTGTAAATGTTGCATAATGTAATTAATGGACAGTAATTAATGTTTTTCAGTTTTACGAAAATAAAACATAGAATTATCTTAATATTCTCTAATAGTGGACTTGAAATTCTATTTTGATTTTTAATGCTTCTCTTTTAGAAAACTTAAGTAAACTGTAATAAATGCTGAATACTGTAACGTCATATCACGAAGAAAAGGGTCCTAGTTTTTTTCCTTAGTTATTAAAACATAGTAGAAGCCAATTACAATAAACTAGTACTTCTCACATTTGTGTGTCTCACATTACCAACTGCTATTTCTCATATTTCCGTTTAGATTAAAAAACTATTTGAAGTCATAAATATATGAATAATAAATAAGTCATAAATATATAAAAAATTAAAACTACAAAGAATTTAAACTAGCTGATATTTTGTCAGAATGAAAGCTCTTAGCAAACAGTTATGGTAATAAAAACTCAATTTCTAGATATAAAAATAAAAGATTAAATAAAAGTAATATGTAATTAATAACGCAAATTTAATTGACTGTTTTTTTCTTTTGTTTCTTTGTTTGGGAGAAATTCCACTTCAAAAAATTGGCACCACCGCCCCAATTCAAGGCTGCCTGCTCCCCGAGAAATAAATCAGATTTACTGCTTCTATAGACACGATTCAGTTAATCCACAACTGGTTAACCTGCCACTCGTTTAACTCGGAGCCTACTGTAATTGTTAAACAAATTTTATGAAGAGTAAGCTTGAAAATGAGAAAAAAAATCACCCTAAGATGCTTTTTCTTAAGAACTGAATATTAAGTTCTGATAGCGAAAGAGAATATTTGAAGATCCTTATTTGTTTGCAGTTCATCTGTTTTTTCGCTAGTAAGTATGAAGTGAAGCTGCTCTTATTAAGCATTATATAATGCATATGCATAATTAAGTAATAAAATCGAAGATTTCTCGGTGACTAGATATGTAAAGGTACATGCAACAGATCTGTTGCGATTAGTTAACTGAGTTACAAACTTATCCCCCTATGCTAACTGAGAAAAAATATCGTTCATTGTGTCACGTGATCTTTGTAATACCTCTAAGTATCCTCAATCATGTGTTGCTATTGGCGATGTATGAAAAAAGGAGTTTTTTGAGCAAAACCAATGTTTTGCATCCGACCTATTAATCTATTCGTTAAAATTATCTCTTAAATCTATTGTCTATCTAAAATTATCTATTAATCTATTCGTTAAAAGTATCTATTAATCGTTTTGCATCCGATCTATTGATCTATTAAATCTGTCGGACCTATTAATCTATTCATTAAATTTTGTATAGATTTGGTAAAATATCCGACGAAATCTATGAAATGTTGAAGCAGGTTAATGACTTAACACTGTCCCATTCGAAATTTTTCGAATGGTATAATCATTTCCACTATTTACGGATATTTTCAGATAAGACCTTATATATGAGAGGCGAAATGAACGAGAAATTTCTTGATTTGGTACAGTTGAATGGGTCATCATTTTTTCAAGCGCGTTCGGGACAATACATGCTGAACACTGAGGAAGGATTTAATAAGTACAAGGTATGCTAACCCGAAGAGTGACGAAAGACCATTTGACTTCGTGGAAAAAATAAAAAGCGTTCTCAGAACCGTTGAGGATGAAGACCTTCAAATATTGAAAAAAAAAAAAATTCAAATATTAAAAAAAAAAAAAAAAAAAACATTTCTTGTTCGGTCTACAGAAGTGAACATCAGCTACGCGAAATATATCTCTGTATATAAAATGAAGTTCTACAAAGATTACAGCAAAGTCATATTAGAAGAGTGTTTTTCGGCATTTAATGTCTTGTTCACCTTGAATAAAAATTTTGGGTAAATAAATCAGGTTACTGTAAGAAGACAGTAGTTCCTCCCCTAACACTCTTATAGTTTCCTACTGTCTCGCAAATAGACGAACTCTTGTGATAACACATCCATCGTATTCTCCGACCTTGCAGAATGCGACTTCTTTCTGGCACGCCGACTTTTAAGGATCGTCGGTTTTCTATAGTTTGAGGAGCTAAAAAACGTAGTATTATAGTTGAATTAAAGGACTTTTTAAAAATGGTTTTCAGAATTGCTTCAGTATTGTTTTGAAGGAGTCTAATTTACAATGATTATTTTCTGTTGTAATTTGAAGAATGTATGGACCTGATCTCTGTCATTCTTAAATGCGTATGTCTCAAATGGTGCAAATTAATTTTAGGATAATACGTTAAAATTAGGTTAGGCACAGAGAATACAAAATGTAATCTTAAGAGATTTAAAGTCAAATATTCTTCAAAAGCATAATGTTTTAATCTGACTATGAATTTTTTTTGCATGCTAACCCAGGGTTACTATACAACAAGGTTTGCTATAGTGTAACGTCTCTGACTCCTAGTCTGGCTCAAAAGCAACTGCTTCCTCTGTGTCTTCTTTCTCCCACTTGTATATGTGAGTGACGTCAGCTTTGGTAAGAGCCTAAAGTTCTTTGTCTACTGACCTTGTTTCAACCTTTGACAGCTTCATATCTGTCATATTAAATCCTCGCAAATAAAGGAAATCCAGCTTATTCAAATTTTCTCAGAAGAAATTTCAATGCCTTTCTAATTTGTAATGCATCAATTTTAAAATAAAATTATCGAATTCAAAATTAAAAACAAATTTTTTTTTGCGAGTAAAAACGATTTTGTTTATTTTGAATTAATGCCAGGTTTTCCTTTCCTTCTTTTTTTAAACATCTTTCTTCCCAAGAATGTTTTTTGTCATTCCGCCGCACTAATGTGGCTGAAACCGTTTTCTTCTTTTCGATAATGCGGGAAGGTGGATTGTCAATTAATTTTACCTGTTCTTTTGAGTAAACAGTTGTTAAGTCCATTGCACTTCCTTTCAAGCATACTCTAAAGATATCGGATAGTATTTTAGCTCTTTTTTTATATATATTTTTAGGAAGGGAAAGGGATAAAAGAAAAAAAATTCTTACTTTTTTACTTTTCTTCTTTCAGCTTAAGCGAATTCTTGTTTTACAACGGAGTCTTCTCGAAATTCCACTAAAAATAACTGTGACTGCTGTTCCGTATAATCAAATGACGCATACTCGAATTCTGCTCGTATTTGATGTTCGTGAAACAAAATTCACAAAAATGTGTTGCCAATGTGAAAAACTGTACATTCAATTAGTTGAAAGTCTTAAACTGGTTTTGTATTATTTGGCGCATATTCAGCATAATTTGAACTGGTTTCATATTAGCAGACTAATAAATTATACTACTACTGAATTATCCGGACTTCAGATATATGGAATATCAGCCATTAGATTCGCTTGTTCTTTCTAGCCGAGTAAATTTAAACTTTGTTTAAATTGACCTACGTACTTTTTATTATCTTGTTAATTTGAACGACATAAAAAGTAACAAATACTTATTTTTAAGAAGTGTCGCTTAATCAGTATAGCCGTTAGTGAGGCTGACTGCCTTTCCGATGGTCCCGGTTTCGATGTTCGGGTTCGAGGTATCGATATTTATGCGTACAATATGTGCAGCGGTAAGGTCGATTGGACCGATTGCGCCTAATTGGACCCCGCATTTATGGAAATTTATGTATTAGATTTTGTTGCATGTTAAAATTTAAAACTGAAAAAGACGTGATTTTTTTCTTATGAGCATAAATAGATGGATGTTATTTTAATCTTGTAAGCAACACATTATATTTTGACTACTCTGTTACTAATCAGGCAACACGTTCTTCCTTTTAGCTTTGTTAGTTCATATTTTGTCCAACCATCGGAAGTTTTCATAGTATGCTTTTGTTTTTATTGCTGTTCGTATACATGGGTTCATTATTTCTGGTAAGTGTTTTGGGCAGAACTGGTTTGTTTAAATTGTAAAGCAGACTACAACTTCGCAGAGAGAGAATTGTGAATTGCAGAGCAGGGTGCAATAATTATTTGAAAAAGGTAAGAATTGCTTGGGTTACATATGGGGAGTGGTTTGCTATCTTGTGGCTCAAGTGTTCCTCTCTTGGCTAGTGAGTCTGCCTTTTCATTACCGTCGATAATTACATGTGAAGGGATCCATTGAAAAACGATTGTTTTGTTGTGTTTATAAAGAGAGTTCAAGGTTTGTCTTATTTCTGAGATAATCTGGGTATCTGTGTCATGATTTATAACTACAGCCTGGATGACTGCTTTGGACTCGACTAGAATAACTGCTTTGGCGAAACAATCGATCTTTATCTTAAGGTTTTCCAGAGATTGCAAGGATCTCAGCATCAAAATTCGATATGAAGTGTCCCACAGGAGTACATTAGGAAAGAAGTTTACTGCATACACCAGCCCCAGTGTTGTCTTGTATTTTAGAGCCATATTTTAGAAGTATTTACCGAAAAAAAATCAGAAAATGTGACTGTAATATAATAAAAATATTAATAATCTTAAACTGAAAATAAATTGTTTGAAATTTTTATTTTTTATTTAACTGCGGCGCCTACGAAAGGGACCCCATCCGGCCCCCTATGGCTTGAGCCGGCTCTGTGCGGCGGGACTATACTTGTAATAACTATGGTGAATTTCTGGTGTCCTAGCCATTTCCATCTATACCTATTTTTTAAGAAGCTGTGTATAATTTTATTATTTTATACACTCGTTATCAATAAAAGTAATTTCATTTTAGTTCAGTAGAAATAATATGTACGCTTTTTTAAATTCATTTAAAATCTGTTTAAAGAATTTAAATTTACCTTGCTTTAGTAAAATGCTTTGAAAGATTCTAGTTATATATTTTATTTTATGCTATTTCTTCTTTTGCGATTTTGTAACCAATCGCTGTTTAGAATCCACTTAAACTTTTTTTACAGCGCATTCATTGAAATTATTATTATTTATTAACTATCACACATTTGTGGTCATGTGTGATAAAACATTTTATGTATGTATCCATTTTAATTCATGGAAAGTGTATAATAATAGTAAAATAATAAAATAAATAAATAAATGAATAAAAATCATTGCCTCTGGGACAGGGAGAGAAGTTATTCTGTCTAATTAGCATGGCAACGAATATTTGACGCTATATTCTTTTTAAAGCTTACTGATTTGTCCGATGAAATAAGATTACATTAAGTTTATTTGAATTTATCTGACAATTTTATTTATAATTGGTTTTTAGCAACCTTAATGTGCGAAAAGTCTGTAAAAAGTCACTTCGGCATTAAACTGAAATATCTGATGTGGAAAACACATGACTTCCTTGTACTGTCTATTAAATTGTACATATTTTTCGCCTGCACTTCATTTAAACTTATTTTCCCGAATTTCATTAGAGATATATTTTTAATTCAATCAATTCAGATCTCACTTCGTGGCAAGGCAAAATACATAAAAACTCGAAACATCTTCAGTAAAATTTGTAAAATACAGAAAAACCGAAAACATCAAATACAGTTAAAACAGATATTACGATTAAAATTAGCGTTTCTACGCAAACACAAGCAGTTCAGCCGGCGGGTAGTAAGATAAAATTTTCGATGCACAAAATTACGTTAACTTTCAATCATACTGTGCAAAAAGACACTGAAGTTGGTGCATCAACCGACTTAATTCACTCTTCTACTAAGCGTTTCAAATGGGGGTGGAAACCACTTCTATGAAGAGTTCCAAATGTAAAATGACGGCCTCGTAAGGCTTAGCATCACTGAAACTTTTAAATTATCGATAATTCTATAAATATTGAACGCAGATAAATTAACTGAAATCATAAAATCCTTAACCGCAACATAAGAACAATTTGATTCAGTCACTTTTAAAGCAAAAAATGCAGAATTTACCAACATATAAAAATAAAAACTGAGCTCAGCGAGCCGAGTAGCAGAGTTTCAATATATATATATGTTTATTTATGTTTGGTGCTGCAGGTTACAACGAAAAAGAGGGAGATACACAACTATATGTTATAGCAGTTCCACATACAAAATTTCAACGTCGACGATTACCCGTTCTTCAGTTATGCTATATATATATACGTACAATCGTCATGAAAAAAGTCTCTTCCGAATTCATTTTATAATCTGCTTTGGAAAAAAGAGCTTTTTATTCTGTCCCATATGTACAAATGTTACGCAAAAACATCGATCAAATAAATGGATTCCAGAGCGGTCAAAATGAAGTTTTTCATTGAAATATGATATCCTGAATTTTTCACAGTTACAATATTTCCTTTACTTCGTACAAAGAAGTAAAAATGCATAAAAAGTTTGAAAAAACATTCCGTGAATACTTTTTTTTTTGCACTGCAACTACGTAATAAAGGCAAAAATTCAAGAAATTTGTTTCAGTAAAAGTGGTTCAAAAATTGATTTCATTGACTTGACTCAAACAAACAAACTAACTAATCTAAATTCAAAAAACTATTTAAAAATGTGTACAGTAAAGATAGTCAGAAATTTATTTTACAGTTTGATTTTGTGGGATAAAATATGTTTTCTACTTTATTTTTGAAATAAAAAATACATTTTTTCTGTTTGATATGATAATTTGTTCAACTGAAGTAAAATAAACTAACTAAGTAATTAAAATTTGTTCACTTTCATTACAGTAATTTCAGTCATATTCTTTATTAAAAGGGAAAATAAAATTATCAATGATTACTCTCAACTGTAATAAAATTTCAATAGAAATAATTAAAAAACTCGCAACTGAATTTCTTCGTAAATTCTAGTTCTGCATCTTCAAATTCAAAATTGCTGGATCTAAATTTTGCAAAATAGTTTTGGCACTGGCGTTCTGTCAATGCAGCTTCTCCAAATCGCATAATTTATTTTGTGCTTGAATAGCATTTTTACTTTTTCGATAGTAAAAAAGTAAAATATGCCGAAAATGCTGCTTTTCAATTTCCATATTTGAAAGGGCACCAACCAAACATTACTGCCTAGCATCAATAGAACGTTTTCACAAGCAAGCCTTGCCATATCAGCTGTCGAAATATATAATGATTATGCGACTTAAGTGTGAAGTTTCTGTGAAAAAATACACTTAAGCCCTCTGTTGGGAGAAAACGACAATTCTTTCCGAACAACCCAATAAATTGGTTAATGAATCACTCTAATAGGAATATGTATTATTTTCATTTTGTAACTTTTTCACTGACTTCTAGCATTATATTATATTGGGAGAAGCATTCAAGTGCTATTTGTATCAGGTCTTATTGCCTGCCATATATCCAGCAGTCCTAAACAGGTGAAGAAGTTTCTTTCTTGAGACTGGATTTTTTCCAAAAATGAAGGCGTTGCTTACATAACCTGGCACTTGCACATGTAATTCTCCGCCTTTAATTATGGGTTTGCTCTTGGATTCACTTATTTTTGCTCTATTTTGATGCAATAAATCACGGTTACGTGACATTCAAGAAAATATCTTAATTATACTTCACCTTGAGTGTTTGCTTTTTTGATATGAAAATGGGAAATTTAGAGTGGTTATGCGACTGAAGAAGTAGTGTTGATACTAGAAAATACGTTCATTGTTTAGATATTAGAAATACAGTGAAAAATTTGAGATCGAGATAGAATTTAAGATGTTATCCAATACCCGTAAAGAAGAAGAAAATTTATTCTTTGTTTGCAAATAAATAAATAACTAGATCTTACGAAAAACTGAATTTTCTTTACATTCTGTATGTGCAAATGAAACAGCTATATTTCATGGTTGGTTTGTAAAGTAAACATGAATAGCTATTTCATGTGGTGTAAAAATAATTGTTATGTTGTGCGTTGTTGCTGTCATTAATTCTGCTGGTCTGTATATAATTGTATTCTAATAAGTGCTTAAGTGCCAGTTGGTATCGGTTATTTTTTAAAACGGAGTGTATTGAAAAAAAAAGTAGAAAAAAAAGTGTGTAAAAAAGTCTTGGGATGTCCATTGAATAAAATAGTGCTTATAGAGTATGACTTTTGACTATAACGTTTGATACCATATGATAAAAATATCTACATTTAAAAGGTCGTTTAAGAAATTAAATTTTTATTGATTAGTTTTGATGTTAAATCAAATATCTAAATTATTTCTGCAGAGAGGAAAATAAGAAGCATACCTTAAATCTTATTTATAAGACTAAAGTTACTATTTTTGCCTCCGTCAGAACGAAAAGCATCTTTAATCCTTCTACTTTTAATTCTTTACACACAAATTCTTTACACGCGTTTTTACAGCGGGCGAGTTCTTTCCATTAATTTATCAGTTACCTACGAGCAATACATCCCAATAAAATGATAATCGAGAAAACTGAATTAATTAACACTTAAATTAATTCCAATCGAAGTTCTTGCAGTATTAAAAAAAGTTTACTTATTTGAAAAATAAAAGAAATTTTAAGTCTTTTGCTTTATTTAGGAAAAAGTTATACTAATATTTCGAAAAGAAATTCCATCTCATAATTTATAAATAATCACTTCGTTTGAAAGTTAGGTTTAGAGTCAACTTTTGTATTTAATTCAATGTTATTTTCGAAAAATTATATTTTTCAACTAAAAGTTTCTAAAACTAAAAACTTAATAAGGAAAAATATTGCCAATGGAAGATAATTAATTCAAGAAGATCTTGTTTCTTTCGTTTTTCGCAATGAATGGACAAAACATCGAATTAAGTGCCTGAGTATAAAGTTCTTCTGATTACGTGCTTCACTATAATTATGCATTCATTTTCCGTATTATCAAGAAGTTTATCGCCATCATATTTTTTTTACAAAATATAACACTTGCAAGTTTCTTTTTTGCAAATTTCGTGTTTCACTTATCAACGTCAATCGTGCAAGAATAATAAATACGTGAAAAATTATCTAATGATGTAAATATGACATCCTATAGCCATTGCATTAAGGTAGGAAATTTTTTTAATAATAAGGCAAAGCTATGATTACTCTTATACCTCTCATTATATTTTCTTATAGTAGCGATTTTCTGAAATATTTTCTGTATTACCTGTCTCAGCAGCCAGTCGACTAAATTATTACAATGATGAAAAAATATATAATGATTCTAATGAATCCAGTTAGTGTAATTCATTGAGTCCAGCTAGCGTAGTTTCATAAAAATATTTCACGCTTTTTATAATAAACTGAAGTTATTGCTTTTTTGATTACATTAATTTAATCAGTCTTTCCAATCCAGGAATTCTAGACTTTAAAGGCAAAGGAAATTATACAGTGGGCTCTAATGCAAACTACAGTTCACTATACAAGTTCTTTAATATGACAAATAATTTTAATTATGCTCCGAAAATGTCTGGAATGAAAAGAACTCTCTTTTGAAGAATTTTATTTTTCAGCTCTCGAAAGCGTCTTATTGTTTAATATGCTATGGAATATGAAATATTGTTATGTTTATTTCTTTCCTTCAGACCATCTGAATTACAGACAGTGTTAACGCATTTTTAGACAACGATTTCGATAAGGAATACAAAATAAGGAAATATTTTGGAATAAGAATTTCTGGCAGCAGCTTATTATTTGAAAGGCGAAATATCATCTGCTAATAACATATGCTAAAATGTAAACAAGCTGGGGTTGAAGGACAAGTTTTTGCGTTTTACGAAGAGAAATATTCAAAAACGAGTATATGGAAGATTCAAGAATTCCATTATTCAAAAATATTAGGAGACGCATGGTATTAAAAGTTCTAACAGCAAAATAAGAAACAATATTTATCGGAAAGGGAAAAACCGCCAATCGTTTTTTCTACATGGAAAGAAAACTACAAACGAATAGCTGAAAAAGGTACGTAAGTTTTTGTTATTCTCCGAGATGTCTTCGTTAGTCAAGTCTTCTCCACGTCGGCCTAGCAATTTGTTGAAATCCTTCTCCTGCTGGCTTAGATCAGATTGCCTTCTTTTATCGACAAGACTCGATTTTTTTCTTCTCATCACCGTGATTGAAACCATGATAGTCATGAACAAGAAAGGACACACATTTTTCCAAACGTCTTTCATGTTTACATCTGTTACGTCTTCCATTGCATTATGGATGTTCTGTAACTAATTATAAATATTGTAATCCTTCCAAAACTGCTGTAAAGTGATATTAGGTGTTTCATCAACGTCCTTAATGCCTAGGAGTACATACCTCATGTATAACACTTTTTAAAATTGTTACCTTCTGTTGGTTTATTTAATTTATTTATTTCGACTTAGAACAAAATTCAACGTTTGAGAATAGGTGTATTCATATCTGCTCGTAAAGTGGGGAGCGTCTACATACATACATAGTTTTTATTATTTAGTAATAGAGTTGCTCACGTATTATGAACTTTCCATTGCTGTTACTTATTACTACCGAATTAATGTTGACCAAAAGAGGTAAACTGTTAGAAAGAAGCAGTATTTTAGCTTTAATATAAATTATTTATAAAAAGTAATTTCAGACTGATTGAACTTTTTTAAGGTTAAATTTACGATGACTGATTACACTTAATTAGTAACTTTCCAATTCTCTAAAGAATTGAAGAAGCGAACGTGTGAAGCTCGTTACGGTATAAATTGTATGGGAATGAAAATGAGAGAATTAAACAGTGGAGACAATTACATCTTTAAAGTTGTATATGTATTTTGAGACTTAGCGATAAGATTAAACGAAATTAAATAACATAAAATAAAGATTAAAGGAAGTGGATAAATTATTTTATTGTTTTATTTTAAAGCATAACTCAAACTTTGCGCTACAATAAACAGTAAATTTAACAAAATAGATCAACTAATGAAATTAATAAAAAACTTCAGTGTGCATATTGTTTAGGGTATAAACATTGTCAAATTTTGTTAAACATTAACAAACTCTGATCATCTGAGTGCACCCATGCCACAAACACATTTTTACTCTTTGCCTTTATTAATATAAAATGCTGGCAACGAAAACTATGACATCTCGAGTTATGACGACGTGACAATACACTCACGTTTGTGAAAATTGCAACACCAAGAAGGAATCGTCATAATTGAATGCAATTTAATACACAGTTGAGTGGTAGTGGTACAAATAAATGATTAAATGTTCAAAGCAAACAAACAAGAACAAGAGATCAGAATCAGTATTTTGTGTGGCCACCACGCGCCGCAATAAGTGCTGCTACACGACGTGGCATGGAGTCAAACAAAGTTTGAATGTCTGACTGAGGAAGAGCATTCCATATCGTTTGTACGCGTACCCAAAGTTCGTCTGCAGACGCAACAGGACGAGGATCACGAGCAAGACGCCGACCAATGACATCCCACACATGTTCAATTGGCGACATATCCGGGGAACACGCAGGCCAAGGAAGAAGCTGTACCTGCTGCGCTGCAAAGAAGGATTTAACAATCCGAGCAGTATGAGGGCGGGCATTGTCCTGTTGAAATACAGCGCCTGGCAAGCTTTGAAGGAAGGGAACAGCTTCGGGCTGTAGAACTTCACGGATATACCGGTTGCTGTTCAGATTGCCCACAATTCGTAGCAATTGAGATCGTCTATGATATGCTATGGCGCCCCAGACCATAACTCCGGGTGTTCGTCCACTGTGGCGTTCGATAATGCACTCCGGAAGGTGGCGTTCACCGGCATAGCGTCTGACACGAATGCGGCCATCATGGTACCACAAATTAAAGCGGGATTCGTCAGAAAACACGACATGCTGCCAATCAGCACGCCAGTCTCTATGCTGATTGGCCCATTGTAGCCGCAGGCGGCGATGGTCGTGCGTTAGGGGGATCCTGTATAAAGGAGTCCGTGCGCGCAGTCCACACTGCAGCAGACGTCTACGAATTGATGAAGCACACAATGAAACACCTGTAGCTATTGACCACAGTGCTGCCAATTGTCTAGAGGAAGCTGTACGGTCCGTCCGCGCCATGCGGACCAGGTGTCTATCATCGCGAGCTGACGTCACATTTCGGGGTCCACTCCCGGATTTCCGAGTTGTCCGACACTCGTCCGTCCACTGCTTCCAAACGCGCATCACTGTGCTGCTGTTACGCTGCACACGAGAGGCTACTGCACGATACGACAATCCAGCTTCACGAAGGCCGATGATTCTCCCTCGTTCAAACTCTGTAAGTTGTTCAAATCTCGCTCTCTTTCGTCGACG
This sequence comes from Stegodyphus mimosarum, assembly GCA_000611955.2. Lineage (NCBI taxonomy): Eukaryota > Metazoa > Arthropoda > Arachnida > Araneae > Eresidae > Stegodyphus > Stegodyphus mimosarum. The sequence continues at coordinate 555,003 of KK112816.1, read as the reverse complement.
AGGCATAAGTACAGATTGAGTTAACGTTTACCACTAGCAGATAACCACCGATAACCATACACGCCTCGCTACAGCCGTCTATTTATTCGGATCCATCAGCCGTTCAGAGGGCGCTGCTCAGCATACGCATGCGCTACGGATTTGCAATTCTAATCATTTGCATATCATGCGCTACTTTGCATTTCCTGAAAATTTCAGCTCACTCGCGTAAGTCCTTCATGGTGTTGCAATTTTCACAAACGTGAGTGTATATGCTGCTAACTAAAAAGTTTCAGAACTTTGAACTGTTAAAAGGAACATGTATCAATTGATGTTCACGTACTTCTTATATAATTTTGGGTAAAAAATCTATCACACTACAGTATATACATTTTTTAAATGTGATGAATTATAAGTTAGCATCACAATTACTCGAAGATTCTAGAATACTGCACAGATATAAATGAAGAGATCTAATGGGCTTTGATAGATCTTCAACGTGTATTGCTATTTAGAACTGTAGACTCAGCTTTGAAGAGTTTTTGATAGGTAAAGAAAAAAACTCCATCGAAAAAATTTCTTCTTTAACTAACAGAGAAGTACAGATCTAGCTGGTCTATCTCAGAAGAATGAAATATTTTTAGATTGTGAAAAACAAGCCTGATTTTGTATCATAGGCTGGAGGATTATGAACCAGCATTTTAGATGAGTTTTTTAGTATTTATCTGGCATTCCTTTAACAGCTTTTTTATTTTTATCTATATATGTATTTATATTTTATTTAGGATCAGTCAGCGTAGGTTTTGACTTATACCGTTTCTATTCAAGGTTATTTAAAATTATAATAGTTAAGCAACAAAATTAAACTGAAGTTATAGTACTTTAAACCATAAGAGACTTACAGTATATTAAGTTGTAGGGATTTATATTTATTTTCATAACCAGTTAAGTTTAAATTTATGCTTTCTTTCTCATAAGTCTTCATTCCCCTAATTGCCAATGCCAGAATATTTAAATTTGGTAGCGCGCGTGAAGTAATGCAAATTCTATCTTTAGGAGAAAAGGTTTAAATACTCAGTTCTAGAAGAGGGAAAAAAGAGTGGGCAAGCACTGTACCTTTGTAGCGTGAGCTTCTGTTTCTGCATTTATCGCTGGTTAAAGTGGCGTTACTGCTTCGCTGCCACGAGACTTCGTCGCGTTTTAGGTAACAGGATTATCGGAGCCCTGGGGAAAAGTCTACTGTTGTGTTACTATCTTTCAATTTTAAGTTTTAATTCTTCTTAGTTGAGATACCGCCCGGGCGAGGCGTAGTCTGTTAGCGTCACGTCGACGCATTGTGAATTTTAAAGATTTAAATAAAGAGTTCTTTTAACCCTTCTCTTGTCTGGTTCTTGCACCCACTTCAGCTGTCATTCTGAAAATTAAGTAACTAGACATTACAAAATTATAAAAAATAATAAGTCTAATGTAATTATTTAAAACTCTACTATCGTTTTAATTATAAAAGGTTCCATTTTAAATTATATAGTTATTGTCATTGTATATAAATCAGATTTCTTATTAAATCAATAATTTATTGTTCCTAGAATTGAAACAACGTATATAATGTTATACTATAAGTCGGCTTATTCTCTAAATAATTTGTATAAGTATTTAAAAATTAAAGATGAGGGTAATTTTATATAGTTTTTATTGAATCTGTGTAGCGCCTTAACATTTTAACGTTAGGTGCTATACAACACTTTTTAACACATATTAACATTAGCTATCTTAATGTTTCTCTATCGACGCAACATAAATATGTATGTATTTATTTATTTAGTGATGATGTGCGCTGTTTGCAAAATTAGTGTAGCTCTATACATTTTTGTCTTAATTTTTGAAATTTTTATTGAATGTTCTTTAATGTAGAGATTTAAAACTGAGAAAAATTCATTTTAAATGATTTAATCATTTCCATTATTTTGTTGTGAAGACGGAAAGAATTTGAAATGAGTAATAACTGAAACTTGATAAGTCATTTATAGGGTGTTGAATTCTGTAATTTCGCATTACCGGATTGTGCTGCTGATAGTTACAATCCCTATTCTCCACGTTTAACGCAACTAGCAGGAAGAAATAACCTCTTGATCAGAATAAAATTTTCGTGCATTATTTTAGTTTGGGTGTTAATTGTGAAAACAGACAAGAGGAATTTAAAACAAATTATCCTTGAAAATCTGGCTGTGTTCAAAATTGAACTCCAGACTTTCATGTTACCCGACTGTGGTCATCATTAACAATGCAGCAGCAAGTCCCAAACGTATGATAATAGGAAACGATATATTCTATCGTAATCTGCATAACGGCATTCGTTCAGTTGTTTATAAGTGAAATAGGGTTATGTATATATCAATATGTATTACTCCTATTAAAAATTTATCGCATGTTAAAACTGAGAGTCCATGGCTTAAAATGCCCTTCTAATTCTGAAAATTGAAAAAGATTTAATTCTTTTTTTTAAACCTCATACTACATTTGGGAAAGTCAAATTATTTTTAAAGACTACTAGCGAAAATTCTGCTCTTATGCTGAAAGTGAACATTTTTATACATCAGTGCAAAAGTATAATATTTGCAACAAGATTATTTATGTGTTGATGTATTCGATCATCCGTTTGCAAATAAAATTATGTTTTATTTTTTAAAATTAAAGTTTCAGAATCATTGGTCCCAAAAATAAATATTTACTCTCTTTTGTTTCATAACTTCACACATTTTTTTTGTAAAGTATACTCCGCTTTAAGAAGAAGCTTCCAATTCCAATTAACATAAAATAGATTACAAAACAGTAGGTAAATGAACGCGTTGTTTTGTTAAAGCCTTGTAAATTATCTTTAGTGACTTTAGCAAGAAATCTTTTACACATCTTGGATACGATAAGTTTTCATTGGCAGCTTTACCCTGGATTTGCTTGAGGGCTTGTTGTTTAAGTGTAGCATTTTATAGGTGCATGCGTTTCTTTTGATTAACTTAGTTTCTCACCATAAACTACATTGTAAATCATTGAAAACTAAATCTAAGAAAAAGATTCCGAGAAGACTGAAACTTGAAGG
>KK112816.1:529839-544431 GCA_000611955.2 Stegodyphus mimosarum | reverse complement strand
GAAAGAAAAAATTCTTCAGAATATATTTCTCGGTATGTTTATTCTTTCTGCATGAAAATGTAGGAGGGAATAAAGAAAATAAATAAAAAGATCAAAACCAGGGGATTCGTTAAAAAACTATCGACCTAACTGGAATCTAATTTCACATAGAAGAAAACGTCAATGTAAATTGTGCGGTATTTAGTTCAAATTCAAAAATGGAAAATTATCGTTCCCATTTTTGCTGATTTAATAGCAATATGTAAGGAATTTTTTGAATTTGAATTTTTTGTTGACCAATGGTTGTTGAGCTGGCTCAGGTTAGCAGAAGGAGACTGAACATTTCTCACAATACATGTATTTCAAAACCCACTATTACTATTATTTCTGAAAACATTCAAATCGGTAGAGTTTTATTCAAAATCTACCCCAATTTAAAGCTGCTTTTCGCTAATCTGACATAAACGTGTCATAAAATGCTCCAATCAAGAGATTTAATGCGATGAACTAGAAATCTCAAATGCACTCAGTGCTGTCTCCTAACGGTATTCTCGCCGTTGAATGGAAGAACACACAAACACCAAGACTTGAGTGTTTATATTCAAATCTTGGGAAGTTGCTCTTAATTTCCAAGATAATCTTCCATTCACGAAATATGGAATTCAAAATGTCTTATACAACACGGTTGAAGGAAAGGCTCCAGAAAAGGAAGGCTAGTTTCTTGTTAGCGTAATCGAAATCTTCAGTGCAAAGTAAAATCTACCGTATTTACTCGCTCATTTTTCGCTTTAGCTTTTTAACACAAGGTGTTAGAAATACTTTAAATATTCATGCAATTCTTTCTTCTTCAAAATGTTCAGCTAGTAAGCTCCTTTAAATTTACAAATGGATTCGTCTGCGTATTGTCTTCGACTTACTAGTTGATTTGCTCTTGGAATCTGAGCGAATGGGTCTGATTGATTAAGCAATAACAGTGAAGAGCTTAAAAGAGTGATATTTAATATTTTCAGGGTTCTGCAGATCGCTGTACGAGTGAGGATGGATTGAATGGTGATGAAGAGGATGGCAACGGTTACGATAGCGAACGGCTAACAAGTTGTAGTAGCGGATGACATTGACAGCACTTCCAGCAGCTTTAGATTAGCAGTGAATTAGCAGTGGACAACAATAAGAATGGTCGATATTCATAATACAGGGAAATAGAAAGAAGATATCATATTAGATAGTGTAATATTAATATTACTATGCATTCTTGTTAGAAGGTTTTCTTTCAAATAAATAATACTATGGTAGTTATCAGTAGTTTATTCATAAATACCTTTTATTTATTTTGTTCTAACTGTAACCACAACTAATTATTCGCATAAATTCCATAAATTAAATTATTTGCATAAATGATCCCTTTCTAGTTTAGTACAATAAAATCGGTAAAAGGAGGATATGATAGTAATACGGTAATGCGATGGCCGCATATTTAGAATAAGAAGTATTCTCCATCTCATGAAAAGGAACTATCCTAGCTCTTTGCAGCAAAGAACCGGGAAGATCTATTTTTCTTTCAGCCCCATCTGTATACTATCTATAGATGGAAGAAGGTTCTCGATAATCTCTGGCTGACAGATTCTATTTCTCCCTCTCTTCAACTGGAAGTCTGTATTCTAAAGGCGAGTTCTAACTATATAAGATCACCACGCAGACAATAGGTTTACTCATACATATTAGACATAACATAACTGAAAGCAAACATTCCTATATTATCTTTCTAAATGTGAGTACCAACCACAATAAAAGTACATTATGGTCTATGGAATTCCATGAACCATGAATTAAAACACATGATTTTTCCTCACAACGGCTTAGAATTAGTCTGTGACTTCTTTTACAATAAATAAACATATTTATGGAATGATGGAGATTTTAGGATAATAAAGAATTTACAGAAGACTGCCCACAAGTTTCAAACTCAGGACCATTATTCTGAAATATCATTTACAATATCACATTGAATTTTCATCCAGTATAAAATTACAAACTTTAGGGTGATAATTTATTATTCTTGTGTCAGAATGCGCACGTGGTACTTGCTAAAATTCGGAGAGGATAGGGCTAGAAATCGAGCAAGTGAAAGAGAGTTTCATTTTTAGAAGTTAACAAATGTTTCAAAGCATTATCAGCAATGACTTTGGGAATCTTGGCAGGATGTGTTCCAGTAAATTTAGAAAATGAATGAGAATGCAAAACATACCATCTAAAATGAGGAAACAATCTAATTATTTACTCTGACACGGAATTTTCATTTCGAGAATTCGACATATCAAATGCTCTACAAGAAAATCCTGGGTGTAGAATCTTTCTAATATGTGACAAATCCCGTCTTCAAATGGTTGGAGGAAGTATGTTTACAAATAGTTTTAAGATATATAATTATAAAGGAGTTACGTTTTGTGGATTTTCCAATAATGGACCTTAGGACATCCAAGATGTTCTGTCTTTCTGTCATTGAGACCATTTTCCAAGCAAAGATGACAGCTCTAAAGTAAGCCTTGCTATGCCCTTTCAAGAACAACAGCTATGAAGGCATTGATATTTATTTTGATAGTCATCTAACGTTAAAAGAGGTTTCAAGGGATGTTCTTCACAGAAAATTGAAAACCTGTTTATAACGGAAAATAATAAAATAAATCTATCGCTAAATTATGTCACTGATATTTCAGGAAAAACCTAAGACTGATCGCACATATACTTTTGAAAACTTTAAAGGTAATTCTGAGTACAAATTCATTTTGAATAGTTCCAAGGAAATTTGAAAGCGGGATAATATTTTTCTTGATAAGAGACGCAGTTTTACGCGTTTGTTCCAACCCAAGTAATGGGAAACATACCTGAGCTCTTCCAGACCAAACTACAGCACTTTCTTATTAACTCATGCTGTTTTTACAATCTAGACTCAACGTTAAATGTTGCTTTAACTATTACGTATTTTCTTCCAATTTATTGCTTTTAATGAAGAAATGTCCAAATTATCATGGACAATACTTTTGAACAAATCTGAAACATTACCATCTTATAACAGCTAATTGATTGCACATTAAAAGGTAATTTATACTTATATTTACTGTTAAGAAACGAAAGGAGCTGTTAAAAATGTTACATAAATTATTTCAGTAATTTCAATAAAATACAAAGACTGACTGTAGTTATCATCTCTAGATCAACGATTGTTTAACATTTTCCTTTGCATGACGCATCAACATTGGCATTAAAATTGTTAAAGAAACCAATGGCTGGGGTAAAAAGAATATTAAAAGAGGGAATGGGATTTTGAGCTTGACATCATTGCGTGAACTAATCACTTTTCTATAGCTCTTACAGATTCATTTATGAACAGTCTAACAAATCAACTTTATCTGAGAATTATGATAAGAAGCACTTAGGCCCTTTTCCAATCAGCTTATGGCGTAGTTTTACTCCCAACGAAATTACAGTTTTAAGGAAAATAAAAAATAACACGGAAGAAAGATAAAGACATGAACATCTTAGTAAAGACCCTGACCAGCACACTTAACGGCACCTGACTCCGCCGAATAGACTTCTGACAAGAATTCTCACTCACATTCTGATGAGAGCAAAATCGCATTTTCCATACACACGAAAAACGCCTTCAGTTCCCTGGAGGAGGTGGAATTATCTGATTCAACGACTTAATAAGCTTCTACCCCTACTTCTATAGAAAAGAAAGTGAGACTATCACCCATCATCTACCCGAGAACCCAAGCATGTGGAAACAAATCAGTGCCTTTTTTGAAGAGAATAGCTAGAGGTTACCTCTGATCTTAAAAGATTGAAGAAATTAGCCTCCATTTTGAAGACTTTTTAAAACGAAGGTCGCTGGGTTCTCTTTTCAAAAGAGAGATACAATTTTGTACATTCTCTACAAGAAAGCAAACTACCGTTAAAGTTATCATCAACGGATTATCCGAGGATGAAGGCTCTCACAATTTTAAGGGAAGAGCTTGTAATGTCTCGTATGCGTGGCTATCAGTGAGCTTGAAGTAATAAGACTGTTTAGGGAATAATCATTAATTCTTTAAAGTGCTACAAAGTCAGGAGAGAGTGTGAAGGACACTTTATAAGGCATTTCTCCCGCCTCCTTCGCATGCCTTCGTGGTGGAGTGGTCAGCACGGTCGACGCGCAACCGAGATGTCCTCGGTTCGATTCCCGTCGAAGGCTTTGCACATTTTTCAATATTCCTGCTTCAAAAAATACCTAATGACTCTACACCTTTATTAACTCAAATAAACTTCACAGATGGCATCATCACGGTTCACTAAAGTCAACAATTTCGGCTTAAGTAATGAATAACTTACAAGTAATGAAGTTAAATGCAGTCTAACGGCTTCACAGGTTAACTATCACGCAAGTTGGCTCTGATCCGAAAGTCGGCATAAAGAATGTGGTCAGCCGAAAACACCGCGACAAAAACATCGCGGAGAAAACCACGCAATGCGAAAACGTCGTGGGAGAAACGAAAGCAAAGAGAAAGCATCGCGTTCATAAACATCGTCATCGAAAATATCGTGGTAAAAATGACGTACCTACAAATCACAGCGTGACGATAACATCACACACATGCGCTTTTAGGTTTTAAAAGTTGTAAATGCTTGTTTGTATAATGATTTGGGAGCGCAAGATGGAAAGCGAGATTCAGTTAAATCCACTCATATCCATAAATTAAGGATAATTCGGAGTCACGCGGAAATCGAACTCTAAAGTAAATATATCACCTGTAAAATCACTACACACATCTTCAAGAATCATATGCAAATTTCAGGAAGTAACCAGATGACACCGATGGTACGTCACAATGACGAGAGTGTAAGAGAGTGATATATAAGGAATACAGGCAAAGAAATAAAATTGTTCGCAGACGCTTTATAAGCATTTCAGTGCAATAACCGAATAGTTATGACACAAAGGACGCATTTGGATGATTTTTTACATGGTAGAATTATCGGCCGTCTGGAATGCGGGCGTACCCAACTGGAAGTACCAGACGAACTTGGAACTGCCCAGAGTGTCATCTCCAGGCTTTGGCAACTATTCCAAGATGATGGTAATTTGAGTAGACGTTACTGCACAGGTCACCCCAGAGTTACAACGCCGAATGAGGACCGGTATTTGGCAGTTACTGCCAAAAGAAACAGGCGGAGCACAGCCTCAGACCTGTCTCGCCAGCTCTGTTCGGCCACTGGTACGACAATTTCAAGGCAGACCGTGTACAGACGCTTAGGGCATATTGGTCTATATGCTCGTAGACCTGACAAATGCGTTCCACTTACTGCAACTCACTATCGCCTGCCGCTAGCCTGGAGTAGAGAGCATGCATTGTGGACACCGCAACAGTGGGCTTGTGTGATGTTTTCCGACGAGTACAACATGTACGTTTGTTTCGGGGCTCCATGGGCGCACAATTTGTGTTTATGGATGACAACGCCCGTCCTCACCGTGCAAACATCGTAAGCGAATGCCTTCAATCGGAGGATATCGCCCGTGTGGACTGGCCAACATTCTCACCGGACTTGAATCCAGTAGAGCACGTGTGGGACATGCTTGGCCGACGAGTTGCAGCCCATCAACCTCCTCCATGTCTACCGGAACTTCGGAGAGCATTGCGTTTTGAGTGGTGTAATATTCCCCAAGATCAGATCGATAATTTGATACTCATCATGCCTAGGCGTTGTACGGACTGTATTGCATCGTCTGGGAGACATACAATGTATTAACAATCATACCAACCATGTAATATTGGTTTTTTATAAATAGTTTGTTTTTTGTAATTTGCTCCAGGGAGAAAAAATTGCTAATTTTTTTAATAATATCAAACATATAGCATCTTTTTTTGTTCTTTACCTTTTGTTTAATAAATAAGCTTTACAAATAGGTCAAATTTGTTTTGCTTCTAACTCTTCCTTTGCCTGATTTTACGTTATCCTTAATTTACGGACATGAATGTCTTTATTTCATATTTTCGAATGAATTAATAAATTTTTGCTGAAAAAATAAGAAGGAAACTTAAGCATTTAAAAATTGAAAATGGGTAGGAAATTAATGCTACTTATAGAACTTAATAGAATTTTAAATTTACATAGTTAATTAACAAAGGCCATTAATAAATTAACCCTTTTTACTTCCTTGTACGAAGTAAAAAGGAAGTATTGTAATCGCTAGAAATTTCGGGTCCCATATTTCAACGAAAGTATCTATTTTGACTGCTATCGAATGCGATTCAACAATGTTTTTAAGTGACATCCGTACGTAAGGACAGAATAAATGATTCTATTCCCCCAAAATAATTATAAAGCTGATTTAAAATCGATTCTGAAGAGATTTTTTCGTGGTACCTGTGCGTAAGTACGCACATATGTATGTATGTATCTCTTATAACTCAAAAACGAGTAACCTCAGAACTTTGACATTTTATATATAGGCTTTCTATAACATGTAGATGTGCAGCTCGCATTTTGGTTGCAACTGGCTGCACTAAAAGTATATAAATATATGTGTATATATATCCTCTCTGTTATTCGGCTCAGTGAGCTCAGTTATAACTTTGTAAATTGCGCATTTTTTGATTTAAAAATGATTGAATTATATTGTTCTTATCTTTCGGTTAGGATTTGTATGCCCTTAGTTAATCTGCATGCAATAATTGTGGAATTATCAACAAGTTAAAAGTTTTTTAAGTGCGGCTAAGCCTAATTTTTGGTTATGATAGCGGCCATATTTGTTTACATTTGAAGCTTAACAGAATAGTATATTTGTTGCCAATTTAGAGAAACTAAGCTTCGCAACAACAAAGTAATCCGAATTAAATTATGCTTAATTGATTCTGGAATTATCATTTAAGTTATTAGCCGGTTTTGTGTGCAAATTGTAATTTTAATCGCAAAAATTGTTTTTTTAATTGTTTTAACTGTACTTGGTGTTTTAGGTTTTTATACACAGTCCAGTCACATTAATGTGACCACCACGTACTTTCCATGTCAGAGTTAAATAACCAATCACAGAAGGCAGGTGGCAGCACAGTGCAGTTGAGCGTATATAAAGGGTATGTGAGGGCTTCGGAAAACATTTCAATCGTTGGCGTAATGCAGAAACGAAGCGATTTATCCGACTTCCAAAAGGGCATGATCATTGGCTTTCGGGCCAAGGGTGGAAGCATTTCCGAAACGGCTGAGTTTGTGAACTGTTCGCGTGCCGCCGTGGTAAAAGTGTACCGTGCATGGCAAAATGGGACTGTCCAAAATCAGCGACGTGGCAAATGTGGTGCACCACGGGCCATAGATGACAGAGGCGAACGACGGTTGCGGAGATGCGTTCGGGCAGATAGACGGGCTACCGTTGAGCAACTGACCACCAAAATGAACCAAGGGGCTACCAAAAGTGTCTCCCAAAGTACTATTCAGCGAACATTGCTGCGTCTGGGCCTCCGAAGCAGACGCCTGGTTCGTGCACCTATGCTGACTGCTGTTCATCGACGGCGAAGGCTAGAATTTGCACGCCAGTACAGCAGCTGGACGTCCACTGAGTGGCGACAGGTTGCGTTTTCGGATGAATCGCGTTTTATGCTCCATCGGACAGATGGACGTTGGCGTATAAGGCGTGAAACCTCTGAAAGGAACCACCCTGCAACCATTGCCGGAACGGTCCAAGCTGGAGGCGGGAGCATTATGGTCTGGGGAATGTTTTCCTGGCATTCTCTAGGTTCACTGATCATTGTGGAAGGCACAATGGATCAATACAAGTACGCATCTGTCCTTGCGGACCATGTTCACCCCTACATGCGCATTGTTTTTCCTCAGGATGATGGCATCTTCCAGCAGGACAATGCGAGGTGCCATACAGCTGCCAGTGTACGTGCGTGGTTCGAAGAGCACCAGGATGAGTTTACCGTCCTCCCCTGGCCAGCAAACTCACCTGACTTAAACCCAATCGATTATCTGTGGGACCATCTCGATCGAGTTGTTCGCGCCATGGATCCTCAACCGCGTAATCTAGCGCAGCTGGCCACGGTATTAGAGTCGGCATGGCTCAACATCCCAGAGAACACCTTCAGGGACCTATGTGACTCTCTTCCTGCACGTCTCGCAGCAGTCCGCTCTGCGAAAGGTGGTTATTCTGGCTTTTGACAGATGGTCACATTAATGTGACAGGACTGTGTATATGTTTCAATTTTTAATGAAAATATTTTGAATTTTAATGTATTTTTGCCTTATCGCGAAGTGAATGAATTAGTAGCGTATGCGCATTAGGTAAGCGGCGCTGAATCGTCTGTGAAAAACAGTTTCTTTTTTATTTGCTTAATTTTTTTTATACTTCGTTTTAGATTTATTATAGTATTTGAATAGAGCTTGTGGTAATTCTTCAGATAATATAATATAGATTTTGTGTCCTCTGAGTGATAAAGTGAATGAGATATAACGCTGTTAAGTGAATCTAGCACCGAAGTGTGGCTATGGTAAATAAATATAGTGAATTTAAATAGTGCATTTGTTCTATTCGGTTTATGCGCTATCGACGAGGTAGATTTAATTCAAAATTCGTTAACTGCTAATTCAATATGTTTAAAAGAAAAGCAGGAAAATTACATGTAATTTAATATTCCGCACAAGAAAGTCATGTGCTGTACACATCAGATTTTTTTTAAAGTTTTATTGATAATTTTTTTATCAAGAATAGAGGCTAAAAATGGTTAGAAAAAGAAAGATAAATAAGTGCATCAGGTTACTTCTATCAAAATTGCTTAGTTAATTATCAAATTATTTTCCTTCACGTTTATTAATCGGATATTGTTTTAATGAAAATTATATTTTGTTTTGTTTCCGTTTATTCTTAAAGTGTCGATAACATTTTCATGTATAGCGTGCAATCAATTTTTGGGATGTCGATTTGTTAGCTACGACGAAAGTCAGTTACATAATATGTCAGTATGGGTGTGGGGTTTAACTCTTTAAATCTAAAGTTCTGACTCCGAACCCCACGAACACTTAACACGCGAATAATCGCTTAAATGTGAACAGAACACGTAAGACATGAGAAGGGTTTAAAACCCTTTATTATTCAGTATATTTACAATTAGTTCCGACTTAAAACTTCACAATAAAGCCGCCACTTGGGCTTGAACGTACTTAAATACTAATAATTTGAACAAAAACTAACTTAGCTAAAGTTCTTAATGAATATAGCCGAAGCTATCACAATCTAACTAGTTGGCCCCTAAATATTAATTAAATCGGCGAAGCCTAGGCCTAAGATATGGCCGAGCGTAGTAATAGCTAAGAGAGGTGTAGCCAGAAGGCAAATGCCCGCTAGTCAGGAAATCAGACTCTCTCTCTCTCTTGAAGTCTGTTAAGTCACGACTTAAATAGTACTCATTCTCATTTGCATTATCTGCGTTTCTGAATTCACATTCTGGCAGGAAATTGTAAGCTGAAATTAGAATAAGATAGGAAAGATACGAGTACAAAACTTAAAATAACTGTTAATTAACATAAGGTAAACCTTACATGGGATTTGAAAAACTCATGTGTGCGATGTTATCGTCATGCGATGATTTGTAGGTACTTTATTTTTTACCATTATATTTTCGACGACGATGTTTTTAAACTGTGAAGTTTTTTTAACTGCTTTATTTTAGACCACGGTATTTTGTTCCACGATGTTTTCTCTTTGCTTTCTTTTCTCCCACGATGTTTTGTACCGCAACGTTTTCGCTTTGCGTTGTTTTCTTCGCAACATTTTCGTCCGCGATGCTTTTGCCACGATGGTTTCGACTGTAACCGGCAAGAATAGCTCAACGGTGCAGAATTCTAATCCCTAGAGAATCAAAAGTTGACAAAGTAGCCTTGAAGCAGGCAGAACGTGCTGTGATTTCCCCTTCCAAAACATTCGCTTTAAATACTAACGTTTTTCTACCTTATTTGAATACATGCACGATAATCAATTTGCGTTCTGGTAAGAAAGGTCGAGTTGAAAGCAAAAGCGATAGGAAATTTTGTTGAAGTAACTGTTAAGTAAATTAAATAAATCCCCACAAGCTTAACTACAAGTCTTTAAGTTGTCTTTAAGTTGAAACAGTTTTCCAAGAATACCATCAACGGAAATAATCAATCTCGCAGTTTTCTTCGTGAAACTGAAACGCTGTGATTAAACTAATAAAATTTATCATTAAAGATCCCTTCAATCTCTCAGTGTAAGCATCAGAAAGCGCAGACCTGGGAATAACCCAAAGAATCTGCTATAGATGTCAGAGCTTCGACCATGTGCAATAAACAAGTTGTAATAATCCCCTAAGATGTGTACACTACTCTCAGGATCGTTTATCCTACACTTGCAAGCTTCTGAGTGAGGCAAAAGCTAACATGCATCAATTGTAACTCAGACCGTTCGCTTACTTCGATCAAATGCCCATTCCATCTCAACAATAGAGTGAAATTTCTAAATTCACCTGTACAGCATTTCTCGATAAGAAGACGGCAAACTTCCGCCACTTCTATTCCTGGAATTTCAGTTCCCGATAGCTTCTTTCTCGTGCATGCGTCAGAACTTTTGTTTTATGATAGTCAAAAATCTAGGACTCTCAAAAATCCTATGAAGAATTTTAGAGACTGGAAACTTGAGTTCTGAAGTCCGTTCACCATAGCAAAAATTTTGTACGCACTTACTGAAAAATTTCCAAATCAAAATGTAAATTGCTGAATTTCAAATCTCCAGATGATGACTGGCGAATCTCCAGATGATGATTGGCGGAGCGAAGTCACCTGTCCTCTCCTCAAATTCGAAGATGATTTGAACGCTTAGGACTTTTTTCAGCCAACAACAGGTGGTTCCATTTGCAGGACTTAGATAACATCAAAATAAACTTTTATTTTCATCAGAAGCTGCTCTGATTTTCAAGTTTTATGGGATTTAACTGGCAGTTTTTCTGAATGTTTTCTTACTCGACATTTTCTCATGCCGGCATAGCCAGTTTCCGGTCCTTGATGAGTCTTCTCTATTTATGACAAGTTCTACAGCGGCGAAGTGCGACATCTCTCTTCTCTATCCTTTAGATTTTTATGAAACGGAGAATTTTCTATGGCTTCTTCAAAAACCAGACTCTATTTTGAATTTCTTGAGGAACTGGTAAAAGCGAGAATAATTCCTGTTAACCACCAGTATAAACAAACACGGACCAAAGCATCAAAAGGAAGGAATATTAAGGTTGTGTTTTAACAACTAATCGTACTTTTAACCATTCTGTTACGTTTTGAGAAATATGATGTGATGTGGTTTTAAAATTTTGCAATCACAATTTGTTATTTTACTTACTAAAGCGAAATTTAGTACTAGTTATTTAAATGGCATTGGAAAAGGATCTGATAGTAAAGAGGATAATTGAAATTTATTAGTCTATACAATAAAGTTTCCGTATATTGGAGCTTTTTTGTTCTGGAAAAAGAATGGAATTTGTTCTGAAAAATTTATATAGAAACTTCATAAATAAAAATTTATACTTTTAAAATCTGTGTGATACTTACACAGAACATTTCAAGCGTGTATATTAAAGGGAACATTTTTCTATTTACAATAAATGGTTATATCTTTCGGCAATATAATTATTAGAATTTCACAATAACATCGAATGCATTCTTTCCTATGTTTGGCAAAATGAAGCCATCACGATCTACTTTTAATATTAAGTATTATATCCTAACTTAAAATAACTCTCCTAACGTGTATGAAATATCCCTGCTGAAAACAAATTTTTCTTGGAGCATTCACTTACTGAACAACGAAAGGAAAAAAAAATCTGCGCATTATGTGTACGTTGCTTGTCTACCTTTTTATTTTAAACATGACTCAGCCGCTACAAATTTAAACGCCAAGGTTATTATGAGTTGGCCTCTGAACATTGTCTTCTGAAACCACTAAAATTAAGACTTCATTAGTACGATACTTTCTGCGCGTCAGAAGAGCTAAGGATACACTTACTGCGCAGAATCTGCATCTCCCAAAGAATTTTGCATTACGATAGACTCGCTTAATGTTAAAAATTCTTGACGTGTTACCAAAACGTTAGATTCGGGAATAAGGGTTAAAAGTACTATTTATTTTTGTCCCATTACTAGCTCTTTAGATTTGATGAACAGATAACTTTTGGCATGAAGGAAGCGCTTTTAGTTCCCGGCCAAAATTTAGGTAAGAATAAAAAAAAATTGAATCAACGAATGAATGAAAAAAAAGTTTAGTTTTTCGTCAAGGAGTTGTGATGAGAAAATGAGTTGAGGCCCCAAATTTAAAATAGTTTTGAATTTTAGTTTTGAAAAACATTTCACTCAAAACCTATGAATTGGCAATAAGCGATTATTATTCCTGTATAACGATGTTGTTATTCACTTGTTTCATGCTGTGTACAGACTAAGCGTTAAAGTCGTTGAGCACTGGTAGTTCGACCCTGGCTTGAATTCCGGAAATTGAGCTACATGAGCTTTTTGTGGTTTTTCTCACATTTAAAAAAGCCAGTTTCTTTTAGAAAGTTCACCATGAATGCATCCCTCCTCTTAAGCAGACGGACCTCATATGCTTTGTCATAATCAAACACTCTATCCTTTTATCAAGGGCGCCCAACCTTTTTGGAAAGAATGCTACAAGATAAGTTTAAAAACTACTTTTAACGGAAGGGAAATTTAAAAATACTTTTTGTTTCAAATGCAAATATATCCAATAAGGAGATACACAAAATTTAGTGAATAAAGCACCATATTAAAGCTATTCAATCTTTGGGTTCATGTAAGAACTATTTGAGTCATAGTTCAGAATCTTATAATTTGCCAGATTCTTTTCAAATCAAAGCAAATGCAAAGGGAAAGAATCATTTCAAAACTTAACTCAAATAATCATTAAACATAAAACGTTAGCCCATGAGTAGCACAGAGTGTCAACCCACGACTGGTATTCATGATTCGTCATTAAAGTTGCAGCAACCGAATTTCTTTCTAATGAATTCTTCCGATGGCCTTAAAAGAAAGTTAATATTTACGAAATTTTGAGTGAAACTGCTTAACAGATTTTAGATTCAAATTCGAAAGATTTGAATAAGGGAAAAAAAAAGAATGAATCTCGAATTTTTTAAAGACTCAAAATTCGAAGATGAGAATGTCCCATCTCTAATATAAATTTTTAATTACAAAAAAAATCCATTTCTTTTATTAAAAGCTTTATTCGACACGGAATGTTAATATCTATAGTCATGAAATAAGTATTAAATTTAACGATAACTGAGCCTGCATGTTTTATGTGATTGTAATATAAACTGATAAATAAAATCAGTAATTTTTAGAGCAGAAAACTTGATCATTGTTGTATTTAACTGATAAAGCCAAGTAAATAAAAAACGAAGTCAAAGCACACGATTCAGAATCTTTCAGAATCACACATTTTTTGACGAATTTCGGGGAAGGAATAGAATAAAATTGTTACGTTCGTAAACAATTGTTACGTAATTAAATCCATGCATTATCCACCTTTGTCAAAGCGAATGTGCCTGGAAATTGCTAAAAACAAGAAAAGCTATAAAAAAGCTATGAAAGAAGAGCAAGTTAAAATGCAAATAAGAGATTAATTTCCGTTTAAAACAACGGAATCTTTCACACTAATGAAATTTATTATTTCAGCGACGGTAAGAACTGCATGCAGAAATTAAGTACGAGGCTGAAAGTTTAGTGACATTTAATTGCAACAACAATGTATAATTATTTTTATCCCTCCTAGAATCATGTTAAAATTGATGCTCATACAGAGAAATGATCAATGAGAAGAAAAGGAAAGAAAGAAACACGGGTATAATAAAATATAACGTCACAAACTATAACATTATGTACAATTTTTATAAATATCTTATTTTGCTTCTAATGCAGAAGGTAGTGTACGGGTAAGAATTTCAGAGAAAAATTCTCTAGCGGGGGTATAGTGGCTCTCAAAATTGTTGAAATATCTTCAGTTCTGCAGTAAAAATTGTAGCATACTCTGGTTAAATTAGATGTTTGTATTGTATTTTTAAATAATATCTTAATTTCATATCTTACAAAATTATACATGAAAATTTTATCAGAAAATTTGCATTTCTTCCTTGCGGCTACGCAATGCTGAAGCTTCGTAAAGTTCAACGTTATATAGTCCCGCGAAAGAAGGTCTGTGTGTGCGTGTGAGAGAGAGAAGGCTTTGTATCCTTTCAGTGTACCTGGTTATGGACTTAGCCAGTAGCCCTGATTCTCTTCAGCTTACTGCGGTACTCTGATGTATGGAATCCTAACATGGAAATGAGCTGTCGAATCTTATAATAGAAATAGCCGACCGAATGTTCCAGACAGCATTTATTTGAAGCATCGTTTGGAATTGTTTCAGCTACGTACCTGACGACATACCAATCCAGTTAATCACCTATTATCCATCTTTCATCTTCTTCGTGTTATGTTTATTCCTTAAATGCCATAGGCTGATATACTCTGTTCGTCGGTTCTGTTAAATTCAAGGAAATCACCCATTAAATTTTATGCTAACTTACAACACAT
>KK112816.1:497223-529811 GCA_000611955.2 Stegodyphus mimosarum | reverse complement strand
TCATTATCAAACCAGATTTAAATAAGAAATTCATCTAAATAATAATTAAGAGTTTTTTTAAACAGAAATTAATTGATGCCAAAGTAAATAAATAACTAAATAAACATAAAATAATGTACAATTATATTTAAATAAAAATTCCAAAAAGTTCTTGGAATATTTGTTTTTTCCTTTAGAAAACTTAGAATGTATTCTTTGTTGTACATTTTTGGTCGAAAACAAAGCAATAGTTTAAATATCAATTCATATTATATTTGAAAATTTGTTATGCACATAAATTCCAGTTTAAGTGCGTTCTGTAACATCGTGGCATGGTATTATAGGACATATTTATGTGGGGTTAGGAAAGTAGTTATTTTTTAATTAAAATATGATAAATTTATTAAACACATTTCCAAAATTTTCACTTTACTGCTTGCTAGAGATTTCACTTTTATAAAGACGTTGAAAGAACGAAACACGATTCTAAATAAGAGAAAACGCGGTCATTCATCAAAGCTTGCTTTGCAAGACCAACGTTTTTTAATTAAAAACCTTCTTAGAAATCTACATTTAAATGGTGTAAACGTTCTGCAGTGTTTAGTAGATATTAAGTGTATGAACTCCTCCTGAAATGGTCAAAATAATTGTTAGGTCAGCCGACACCGTGATCAATCAGACAGAATTGTTTTTGTCGAATATAAGAGAAAAATAAATAATTCAGGTTTTTATTTGAAAAATGAACGATAAATAACCCTTTATGGTCGTCTATGTGAATGACATTAAGTTTAACGATTTTTTTAAAAATTTTATGCAGATAGTCCCAATATTGCCTAACGAAGGAAAAAATGAGCTAAATTTAAAAATTTGGTACCCAAAGTAAAGCTCGATGGCAAAGATATCCTCCTAGTAGAGAGATGCATGTCTGCAGCAGGACTATGTATTTAGACCTTTTATTGGATATTGAAATGATTCATGCCAAATGTATAAAAATTTTAACATATAAGTTAAAAATCATCAGCACAAAAATTAGGTATCAGAAATAAATTGCAATACACGAAGATAACGTAACTAAGCATATTGCTTTTAATGTTCACTTGTTAGTTATGCAGTTGCCTAAAAGTGATCAAAATAATTCTCTGGTCTTCTGATTTAAATCCAATTAAACATATTTGGAGCTAAGTGGATATACTAAATAGGAAACATAACATTTAATCAAAAGTCGAGTTAAGAAATGTGATGAAATGAGAGAAGAATAATGTTAGTACGGAAGTTACAAAAAAGTTAGTTCCTTCAATGGCAAAAATTTAAGTTCGGTGATTCTGAAGGTTTCATCTTCATGCTTCAAGAATTCTGCAAAAATGTTTTTCAGTGTTGATTAATTAGTATTTTTTTAAATTAAATTATTATTTGCATCAATTTCATGTGTAATTTTGTAAGGAATAGAATAAAGATATTATTTAAAAAAATAAAAAAAAATTAATCTGTGTATCTTTTTATTTTCACCGTAGAGTAGAAGGAGTCCCGACACTTTTGTGAGCTATTTTATGTAATTCAAATAGTATTTATAATTAGAAACAACTTTAGTAACAGCGTTAAGGATATAAATACTGATAAAGGTTGTTGCAAAATATTACTAAGAAGTGCATAAAATGTTCGTTTTGTTCCAAACAAAAGATTTTGGAAAATAAAATGAGTAACGCGTACTATAAGAAAATTTGAAATGTTTACAAAAGTTATACAATTTACATTGTGCAGAAGGGAAAAATAATTTTAAAAAATCCTGTGTATTCAAAATATTAAAAATAAAATGTAATAAATATTGCTGGAAAATATTATAATTAGGCGTCATATGAAATACATACAGACTGAAAAAAAAGAAGAGTCTGAAAGGTTTCAGATTTTAACAGTCGCCTTAAAAAGCTCTTTTAATGTTTAATATGATTTATCAGTAGAGATTATCGATAGAGAGGGCCCAGGTGGAAAAGCGAAACATTTTATAGGATATTTGATGAATATGCATTTAAACTATTGGGCACGTTTATATCTTCTGCGTATTTAAAAATGAGAGAATATGTCGCGTAATTCTATAAAATATTAAATTCTTTTAATTAGACATATCATGAACTTAATGCAATTTTAAAAAAAGCTAAGCAGATTAAAAAGTAAAAAAAATAATATTCTCATCATCATCTATTGATCTTGCATAATCTAATTGTTTAATAAACAGACAGATTAAATAAGAAAGAAAAATATCTTGCGCTTTTCGGAATGGCAACAGAAGTGAAAAGGCAAATCGTGTTTCGGAACTAGCAGCCCTTTTGGGGTAATAAAATTACTTGCCCAAAATCTGTTTTCATTCGAACTACCATATGCAGTGAATCCCCTAATGTGTTTTCCACTACTTACTATAAAGTTCATAACAACTTGTATGGGTGTTTCAAAGTGTTATCAATTTGATATAGGGGTTATTAGATGCTATGACTTTAGACAATTAACTTCTCTCTGATTAACATCTATATCAAGAAATCTCAAATGTCAAGAAATAATGTTCAGAAGAATCTTATAGTCGCGACAGTATTGGATTGGAATTGTTCGGTTTTTACTTTCGGGATTACTTGTCACCGATATGATTTCTTTAAAAGATGTCTTAATGTAAACCATTTATTTAAATATTCAGCAAAACCATACCACAGTAAAATAATTCACGCTACTTAAATTATTTCGCAGAAGGGGATGCAAAAGACACAAAATAAGAATGGCAGCCTTGTCTTAAGTCGATCACAAAATCTGCATATTCTCTTCTACATTATTCTACATTGCATATTATAACTGCAAACATCTGTGATGCACAATCTCAGGTTTTCGACTTTGCCAGTCTTCATAAACAGCCTTTTCCATTCTCTTTTAACCTAATGACTATGATTATGTTTCCTCAGCTATTTTTTAACCTTGCATACTAGTCTGTCTGAGGCAAAATTTAAATATTATGCAAGTCTAATTTTATCGTACTAACACAGAAATTTTATCGCTATCAGCTTTTATATATGTAAAAAAACATTAGTATACACATCCATTAAAATAAAAGGAATCAGTCCTATTTCAATGATTGAGTAACAAAAAATGTGATATCTATATAACAGACTTCCTGATTATTATACTACACGTATGTAAGCTGCAAAATTCTAATATTTCACTGGTATTTTAAGCGAACAGATTTATTGTTTTCTTGAATGAAAAGACAGGCAAATCGAATAGATAGCTATAATTGCGCAAGCAATATTTAAACTATAAATTTCAGGTGTTAGTTAGTTAGAAGTCGTATTACGATAAGTATCGTTATATTCATCAGATTACTTTAAAAGCAGCAACTGAACTAAAACTCGAGAGCTAATAATATTATTTATTTTCAGTTCTGTAGCAGTGAGGTTTCATGTATCACATCGTGCCTTAAAATATTTCTGTTTCTATTACAAAATAGCTCCAAAATAAAAACAACCTATTGATTGCTTGTGAATCTCTTGAGCTTTTGCAGAACTTTCTCAGAAACATTGGAACTATGATCACGTCTGTATGCTTTTCTTCAAAGTTGCATTTTGGCCTCAGTCACGTATGTACAATTCCTACTACCACCCTTCTCAAATTCCTTTATCTACATGACTTTCATGGTCATTGAAATATATAGGCTGGTTTATATTTTTCTTAAAAATAACAGTGCTGGAAAAATCGCTTTCAGGGTGCTTAAATTAATGTCTTAAAATTTGTGCAGATTTTTCGAACGTATGGTTAGTTGCTCAAATGCCTTTTTTAGGTGTTTTAAATTTCTCGCCTTTTTAATACATTTAAAAGGAGTAATCAAGAAAGAAATACTGCTGACACTAAGGCAAATGGATCTGTTTATAATACTTATGCAAATTTCGAAGGTTATAAATATGCACTAGATGGCATGTTATTATAAAGTGAATTTAAGTATTGCTTATTCGTTTATAAATTTTTCGAGGAGTGGAAGTTGCTATCACGAAAGTCTCGATGTTTTAAAGTCCGAGAAATGGCGGTTTGCTGAGTCTATTGCTACGCTAATAAGAATTCATGTTTGACTTCTGAAATTTCCAGGACTCAGTGAGATAGAATGTGAAACTTATAAAAATATTATTTTGATTTTGAAATATTGTGCAGAATCTTAAGAATCTAGACTATTTGAAAAACAATTAGCTATAGCTTCTGATAATTTCTATATATATTATCCAGTCAATAGCCATGAAATGGAAAGGAAGAAAAATTTGCAAGCTGTTGTAAAACAAAAATTTGAACTGAAAACCAACTATTTCCAATAATTTCATATTTTTTTAAATCAACTTTTTTTTAATTATTTATTATTCAAAAGTAAGAATAGATTTTTATTGAAAATAAATTGTTCAAGTGCATCATGTCTAAGATAAGGCTTAGAAGAGATATAGCTTCTTGAATGCTTGATCTTTTTAAATATTATTAATTAGAAACTATACAGCAGACATCTGATCTGTTCGTTTGACATACTTTGTCATTTGCTATATACACTGCGTGACGCAGAAAGTGCAGCACTACGAAAGGATGAGTAAAATGACGTGGATGTTGGCAGACAGAGGAAGAATGCATGTATAAATACATAATTTTTATATCAAAATAATAATTAACAGATGTACAGGATGATCACTCACAGTCCGTAATCCGACTGAGGCTGGGTAGATCGAGATAACAACCCTTATAACGTTCCACAAATCTTCTATCGATGTCAGATCTGAAGACCGCTGTCACTAAGAAAGCCATCTAGATAACATGCAGGGCTTTTATGCTGATGTTTTTCGTATACTCTGGCGCTATCTTCCAAGAAAATAGTATTTTTAGGTCATTGAGGCTAGAGTAGTGCAACCGAATGCTGCACTTCATCCGCGTGTTGTACCATCAATGTGCCTTTAATACAAACCACAGGTTATCGGCTATCCATGGCAATGTTGTGATGTCGAGCAGTATGGCATTCTACATTCGTACTGACATAGGTAACCAACCAAAATAAATAATATTAGATCTTCTGAAGGCTGCAATTCTTCGTCAGATTCCTTCTATGTAACTGTAATATGCTTTATGTAACAGGCTTCATCTTCATTCTCTGCCTATTCGTCATCATGTTCCTCCTTTCCTAGTAGATGTATACTTTGACGTTATCTTAAAAACATGTGCGTGAAACAGAAATCTTTGCATCCTTCTAAGCCTGCATCTCTTCATCACTAACACTAATCTTTTCCGAGCACGTTACTAAATCCAAAAAATCGAACACGAGCCTTGGACGTGTTATAAAACAAAGAAAATCTTCATCATTCCATTCGTCATCTACAGACATTATTAAAGGCCCCAATTTATGCCAACAGCCACTTAAAGTAATGTTTTTTACATCTTTCCAGGCAAGAGACAAAATAAATTTGACATCTTTCAATGTAGAAATTTAATTTTCTGGAACATTACTTTCAGATTAGTCCTTGCATAGTTTATCTATTATTATACAGGTCAAAATTTCGGTTTTAAATTTATACCTTTAAATTTACCATTATTTTGATGTTACTGATTAACTGGGTGCCGCTTAGATTTCACAGTAGTTTGCTGTGTTTGCACATATACACAGTTGAACTTTGATTAAAAGAAACATAGAAAAAAGAAAAAAAAAATCGAATAACAGAGAACTCACAATGTTAGATTTGCTACAATATTAAATTAACATATTAGAGTATTACAGTTACAATATCAAATTTGTAACTTGCATTGCAAACTGCAACAGGAATGATTCTTATGAGCTGTTACTTGAGCAACGTCGGCGAAAGTGTCCAGCGGAAATACTACGAATGCCGTGAGTTCTGCTTGAAACGTCGTTAGGGTAGCTGGTATTTTGAAATGCACGATATATGTTAGCCTTTATGACGCCCCTTAGATAGACGACCAGGAATGGTAAGAGAGATGAATGTTTGGATAGTTGTAGCTCTTCATCATTTCCATTTTGTTTGACCCTCTTGCATATCGTGTGATGACAACAGCATTCGCGTGAGGAACAAAAACTTTTGAAATAGCATCACCTTGTTACCCTAATTTGATTCCAATTCGAAACTGTTCATAAGTAGTATCTAATAAGGGATAATTTCACTTTTGGCCTTTTTTACCCTTCCTCTCAGTATGTGAAATGTAAAATAATATACCTTTCTAATGTAGAATCATTAGGTTCTTTTGAAGCAGGAGACTTGAAAAAATGCGCAGTGCCCTCACCGGGATTCGAAACCTGGACCTCTCGAATACGCGTCTAGTATGCTTTTAATTACACCACGAAGGCATGCGGAAAGGAGAGAGAAAATACCTTATAAACTCCCCTTTTAAAGGGCTACTGAGGGTTAAGGAACTCAATCGCCAAATCTGGTGGTGACGACGTCTACCACTTTTCAGTTCGGGGGCCACTTGTAGTCATCAGAGTTTTTGATGCTAGAGAAGTGAAAAATGAGCAGTACCTTTGCCGGGACTCGAACCTTGCACCTCTCGAATATGCACCGAGTGTGCTACCGTTACACCACGAAGGAATGCTGTAAGGAGGCAAAAATATCTTGTACTAATAATAAATTAACATTTAAATCTTTGGAATGATCCCTTCTGCATTCTAAAAATAGCAAAGTAGTAACGTTTCTAACATAATCTTTACGGCTTGTAATTCTGAAAAGCGATCCTTCATAGTGCATTCATCCTCTATAGTGCAAATATTTTCTGGAATGGCCTGAAATCTTAACACCCAGCTTCCGTATATTAATCTATTGTTGCGTGCGCGCGAGTTCGTTATAGATTGAATAGACACAGGTCCGATGATAGGTTAATAAAATTAATTTTATCAAAAGAAACACTTCAGCGTTCTGAAACTTTCCACAGAAATGTTCGTATGAGTGTTCACAGTATCACAGAGTAAAACCAGTAGTTACACTTCAAACTACGAAGAACGTTAAACACAATGCAATACAAAGCATATCTAAAGAGCGAAGACATCTCAGTCCTCTGAACTCACGCTAAACTAACAGCTAACAACAACAGCAACTGAGGGATGGATGCTGTCTCCTGTTCTATATAGTTTTCACGCGGCCGCCGCGATTTTTCTAGTGCTTTCTGCTTCTCAAAATTACTGGAAGGCATATGAAGCCCGAATATAGTTACATTTACACAAAACATCAATTACTATTATGTAGTTACCATACCTATTTACGATAATGCAGGGACTGGAACAAATTGCCGACCTTTGGCGATATCTCGCCAAATTAGCCAGATAACCAGTTACTTAATATTAAATACTCTTGCTCCTGTATTCTTATTTTCCCGGTACAGTATCATTTCTATCCGCTTTTCACGTTACATTATAACAAAAAATACAATAATTTCACTAAAATCATCTATCTCTATATAAAATTCGTAACATTATTATACATCTGAAATTTACTTCGCTAAATGCAAACATTTTCGTTATGTGATCCGAAATATAAGCTGCTTAACGTAATCGTGTTTGTTTTATAAGTGGTCTTTGCTGAGCAATCTCGCTCGCTGTTTGGTCGCCTCTCTCTTTAAACGCCTCACTTTTTTTTCGCCTGCGAAACGGACGTCGTCTGGTCGCTGCTGGGTTTCCTCTATAGTTTCAGAAATGTAATACGTCATAGGTAAATCCTAATGTGCTTATTCTCGCCGTAATGTAGTGATATGGAAAACATATCTTTCAAGAATGTTCAAAAATAAATTACGTGTGCTAGAAGTCAAAAGGTTCATTCTATCACAACTAATTATGCTTATTTTCATAACATGCATATGTGTATGTGTGTGTACACATCAGATCGTTTGATTAACATTAAATTTATGTCACATTTAATATTTTAATTCGCAAAAGTCTCTAAAATTTTAACTTTAATTTGTAATAGACTCTAAAATTTAACATTTAATTTAGAAGTTTCAGTTTCCTGTTGTAAACATGCTTGTAATTAATCTTGCAAGTTCGTCACTTCCGTAATAATAATAGTCCTAAGTTATATATCGATAAACAAGATGGCTGATACTTACACAATGGCAAAAGTCCATTATCTAACGTTGTTACTTCGATTAATTTTAAAAGCAATCAAATAAATTCTTGCATCACAGTTTCTTGTATTAGTACTTTCTTTTTATTTATATAATTTGAGATTTAAAATTTTTCGTGTTTGCTTTTGTACAGTTTATTTTCTTGCTATTCTTTTTCAAAATATTATTGATTTATTTCAAAATCCATTTCAATAAAAAAAATAAGAACAATAAAATGAGAAAAATCTTTTGCCACAGTTTTGTGAAGCATAAAATCATAGCACAGTACAGTTTTCTTCAGTATGATTTGTGTCGTTATCTTCTGCTCGTAATACCTCTAAATAGGATTTTTTTTAATGGAATCATCAATCAACATTTTAAAAACATCGTTTTGACGTCATGAGTGTGAATGAGAATATGCTTTAAATGAGCTGTCGGGAGATGAATGACGTCACAGCTGAAAAGAATAAAGCCATTGTTTTTCGAGTGTTTTTTGAATGCACACCTCGCTACTTTGCAATAAAACGCATCCATTCTTATTTTAGACAAGAAAGTTACGTCTAGATAACTAAACTCTTCAGATATTTATCTTTTGCTCAAAGCTGAATTGTAGTAGCTGCACGGTTCGAACAGCTATCAAAAGTGAATGGTAAATGTATCATTATCGTAGCTCCTTGAGAAATGTCAGATTTTTTAATAGTGTAAAAAGTATTAGTTTATTTTATAGAATAAAATGCGATGATATCTTTAGTTCTGTATTTGCAGTTTCTAGTGCAACAAGTAAAACTATATTTGTAATAGCAATATTCTTAGAAGCCGATATTTGTACTTTTGCTTCCGAGATCCGCCACGTTTCATTTGGTTGTGTGCTGGAGCTTACATTTTACTGGTAGAGTCTCTCTTTATTTGTTAGCTGAAAACAAAATCTTAAATAAGTCTCAAATAAGTTTGTGTCTTAAAGAGTATTTGTGGTTGTGTATAATACGTAATGTCCACCACAGAATAGAAAATTCAGTGTAGAAAACTAACTAAAAGGTGCAAAACATCTAAATATCGAGCACAATGAATGGTATCACTCGAGATGTTTAAAAATAAAGAAGATACGTTTAAAGTATTTAAATTTAGCTTTGAACTTCTTTGAATTCTTTAAGGGAAATCAAGGGTTTGATCAACCAGTAACATACATAAATTAAGCATTTTTTCAGTGTAAAAATCGTCACAAACAAAGTATTCTTTTTTCCCCAATAGTAGATAAGCTTTATCTAGTATGTTAATTGGTTTTCGATTTAAAGAAATTTCTCACATTTATACCTAGATAAAATTATTAGCTTTAGTATACTTTAAATCACATATGTATTACCTGCTTGAAATATTTCTATATTTATAAATTTTTAGATGCACAGTGCTGCTGAAAAGTCATCTAAAAAGACAGGCTTAAACTCTGATGAGAATTAATAATATATAGAAGAATCTCAAATGTCTAGAATCAAATCACTGGTGCATCCTTATATTAGAAAATCCAGGTAATTCTTCCTTTTTTGCCTATGGGCCAAATATATATTTACTGCATTGCAGAAAAGGGAATTTTTTTTCTTATTTTATTTGAACAAAAGTATAGCTGATTTAAAAAGTTAAAATTTTTATTTATTTAAAAGGAAACAAAGTAATAACTTCCTTTTTAGGCAAAAATTAAGCAATAAAATAATTTTTCATTTCGCTAAATATGTAACGCGTTTCTACTTCAAATGAAGTAAAAAACTTGAATTAATTTTTAATCCCTCAAACCTGAAAATCAGACACATATTTTGTTTATATTCCTTTACTCAAGAGCTTTGCAGAAGATGCTTGTGGCGCAGTTTTATTTTAAATGTGAAAATTATTACTTAGTCACTTTCGAATTAATAGCCATTGAAATAGCCATTTGCTTCACTATTCCTGCCATTCATAGAAGTATTGAGAGAAAGTTTTTTTTGGTATATTTCACTTTAAATGTGCTTTTACTCCGTTTGCGCCGCATTCTAAAGTACACTGAACTGGATTACACCAGCTCATACATTTTTCCTGTAGATTTAAACAGCCAAATTCAAGTATTGCAAATTTTATATACGCCGAGTGAAAAAAAAAAGAAAAAGACAGTTCTATATCTCTCGCTCTACTAAGCCAACTGACGAAATTTAACCTACGTTTTTCATATCTTGAAAGTGCGACGTAGGAAATATATTAAATTTACATACAGCATTATTCTAACATGAGAACTGTAGTATAAAATCAAACGTCTCCTGAACCAAATTTAATAAAATACTTACCAAGTAATTCGAGAATATGATTTGGCGCTCTTTTTCCACTTTCCGCCAAGAGTACTTTACGTATCAAACTTCTCAGTTTATGTTAACGTTTTCGTTTAATTTTATTTTGCAAATGCGAAAAGAACAGCGCATCGTTTATTCTTTCTTGCAGCTATTTTGATTTTATATTTTATTTTTTAATCACAGTTGCTCATTTTAGGGAATTTTTTTCTTTTTAGTATTTTATTTTAATTATTTGAATTGAGTGCTTGAACTATATTTCTTCTAATAACTATTTTAAAAATATCTATTTATTCACTCAGAATTATGCCATTGTGTATTTTAAATATATTTATTTATAGAAATTTTTCTGAATTTGATTGAACAAAAAAATCCAATAAAATTAATAAAACGTAATAAATTGATATAAATTTTATTTTTGTTGAAATCAGAGACACACTTCTGAATTATATCTAGGTAACTATAAATTCTTGAAACATTTCAAAGTAAAAATTAATAGAATGTGCCAATTAAGGTTATTTTATTAAAATAAGGAAAGTGCTTGAAAAAGGAAGCAAAATAAATATTCTTAGCCCATAGGGGCGTTAGCCCAGAAGGGCTATTTTTCTCGAAACGGCATTTTGCGTCGAACCACTTTTCCAATTGTTACCACCAAATATTATCGCCCTGTACTGTATTGAAAGAAATTAAATAATGAAGAATCTGCATGGAGGTGTTTATGTTTATCGCACTGTAAAAGAACAACGGTATCTAAAGACATCAAATATTGAATACCGTAGTCGTCCATCCGAATATGGGCACCTGGAAGCCCGAATTTTGATTTTGTTTTATTGTCTGTTTCATATTTTGTAAAACGTAACAAGTTTTTGATTAACAAACTCAACGATTTTAAAGCGACCAATGGCAGCACTTTACGGAAAGAAAAACAATTTTGTCTCCAGCGCGCGAGATTATCTATCGGAAGCTCTAAAGATATGCAGTTTCTAAATGTTTTTAGCCCAAAGCAACATTATCTGAAATGCTCTCGAAACGTAAATGCGTATGTAAATGAAAAAAACGCCCCTTTGGGCTAATATAAAATCTGAAAGCTTTCAGATTTTTTTAAATTTCAAAATGTTTTTTATTTAGTTAACTATCATGATATTATATGTTTCCACGTGATCCTAAAATAAATGTTTGAAAAAATAACATTAAAAGAAGAATACTTGAGTAAGAAACCAGTGAAAAATAAATATTAATTATTTAATTCTAATTAATTTGGTAGCATACTGTGCGACTTCAACAATAAATATCATCTCAATTTGAAATTCTGCAACTTTGGTTTATATATATTTAATATATATATATATATATATGGGAAATGAACTCTAAGAGTATCATTCAAGAATTGCAAGAACCATGATCCCCCTACCTATTCCTTATTTTCATGAACATGCAAATTATTTTCAATAAACATTTGGAACAGAAAAGGTAAAAGAAAAAGTTTAAAAATATACAAAAACAGTGTAAACCAAAGTTAATCTTTTTTGTTCAAAGCTCCAAACAGAACTTGTCACGGGAAAAGTGTTCTGAAGCTTTAAACAAAGTCAATTAACTGAACAATCAAAAACGAGTTTTGTCACGACCAATCCACTGAGACCTCTATCGTCAACCAGCACAAGTTTTTGTAATTCTAAAAAAATTTTTTGTATATAATTTCTTCAATATACCATACCATAACCTGAGGCTCTCATTGAATTAGTCTCTTTTCCCTAGCCGTTTTTGTTGTCCGAACACAAATAGATACGTATAATACGAGGAAAAAATGCATGTAATGCTAAAAGAAATTATTTAAAATCAAGGGAATAAAATGCTGGACTAATTACAAACGAAAGAAATTATTTATAATAGAAGGAAAAAATATAATTAAAAATAAAAATGCTGGACTATATATATATTTAATATATATATGTATTTAAATATATTCTACATAATATGTTGATGACGCTGCCTTGAATTCTTCTTCTTAATGTTTTATTGATTCAAGAAAACCTTAATGCTTTTAGTGATTTTCTGGAGGCATTCTGCAGATATATTCGCAATTATTCACTCTTTTCTATACGCTATATAACATAAACGCTTTTTAAAAAGCTTGGTTTTAATGAGAGTCTTATGAGCAGGGGTTATCGTCTACCCTTTTATCAGTATAGATGAGCTCCGCTGATACGTTTTTCAAGGGATCATCCAGAAGCGATGTATAAATGAGAAAGTTGTAGAAACGAAAGTTTAATTTACAATGTGAAACATATATATATTAGCTGTACAATCTTGATAGTACTATCCTATTACTGATGTTACACAACTTCATTATTGGGCTTTTAATTTGCTTAAAATTAGCTTTCTTCAAACAAATTTAAAATTAACATTTTAAATAAATATTCAATTAATATTAATATTTAAACAATTAAACAATTTAAACAGTTTTTAATAATTAATATTTTGAAAATGATGTAATACAAATTTAATATTTTTAAAATCATAAGAATGCAAATGTTTGTACGTAGTACGTAATTAAATAAAATTTAAAAAAAAGTCATACCTTTATTTGATTTAACGTCTTGAATAAATAGCATTTTTTCCCCAAGAATATTTTAAAGCAAATTTCAACTTTTTTAAAGAAAAAGTCTTTAATTATGAATCGAGTGATTATTAATGAAATACATTAATTGAATGAGCAATATATCTCTAATGAATTTCGAGGAACTAGGTTTAATTGCCGTCTGACGTCTTTTGATTCGTAATTCACAGCAAAACGCTGTGAATCTAATTAATTTTTTTAAATGTTTTAACACTTGAATTATTACACACAAAGAAATTTCTGATGGTGTCAATGTAGTAAACAGCATTTTGAAATAAAGGTGGGATTATTTCCTCATCCCAGCTACTTAAATGTTCACCTGATAAAATGTTTTCAATGAGTTTTTCAACTGTGCATAAATCTGACGTCATTACATTGGCATCACAGCATACGTATTCCTCGATTATAATGTCTACCTCAGTAGTTTCCAAACTTCATCATCCACACAAACAGTTTCATTACCTTTTTCCTAATGGACACTTGACTCTGGGTACGAAAGTGAATGAAGCACTACAAGAAATCTATCCTTTGTGGATAGGCAGTACACTGGTCCATAAAAAGTAAAATTTTGCGGTTTTATCTCTTTATAGTTTTGTCTATTTTCTTGAACCATTCTGTAAAATTGTCCGCAGTCATTCAGGCTTTCTTATTTGCTTTATATTCTAAAGGAGGAATTTTAACACACTCGAATCACCTTGGATTTTGTGACTTTCCTATAACTAAAGGAGTCATTTCCCTCGTACCGCCAGCATTTGCACAACAAACTAAAACGTTGAGACGTTCTTTACTTTACGTAACTCCATGACACTGATATCTTTAAGAGCTAGGGCTTTTAAAGCTATAAGTTGAAAGAAAATAGCAGTTTTATCAACATTAAAAATGCCTTTTAATTCATATTTATCTATTTTAGTGAATAAATTCTAGAATCTTCAACTGACTCAACAGGAACGCTTTTTGAGGATCTGTTTACTATGTGACATGATATTCTATGTCGCAGTTTAAATTTAGGCATCCATCCAGTTATAAAGCAAGATTCCTGCGCATTCAAGTAAAGTGCTATTACTTTTGATTTCTCTATTAACATGTTGCCATTCACTGTAATATTGGATGCAAGACACTGAATGAAACGTTTTAGCAAAATGGCTTCGATCTCGGAAAACTTTCCGTCTTGAACACGTAATTTCTTTGAAGTGGAGCTTCGCAAATTTCTGCTCTTTCTTCAACTTTTTTTTATCGTAAATGACCGTTTTTAGTATTATCACAGATCTTTTGTCGAACCACAATTCTCAAGATTTTATCTTTTGATGAGAGTGCCTTTCGCTTTTGTGACATTTTTTTCGTGACATTCGCGACATTTGACATTATCAATTAATTCTGCTCCACCTAGTTTACTTAGCACAAAGCCCTGTTCAGAAAAGCGTATCTATTTTGCCTTCCAAATAACCCCTCTATTCACGAAACGTTTTTCAACTTCTGTAAGAGACCGTGAAGTCTCAAGCCTTTGGTTTCTACTCCTATCCCCCTCAAAGGTGGGACTGCGAAATGTAAAACCAATACAGTAAGTCAAGCAAAAACGACGTATAAACGAAATTATGCTGCATATAGCACGGAATCGGGACCAAGATGAAACAACGTATAAATTTAAAAGTCGTATTAACGAGAAACGTATAAACAATGCTGTACTTGGTTAACGTAAAATAGTGAAGCGGTTTTTAACTATGGTATTGAATGTCTTTAGAGACCAGGCATTTTGAAGGCTTGAGGTGAAGAGAAGATTGGTTTCATCAACACTAAAAACGTCTTTAGCTAATATCCATGCAATTGTCTGGATAAAGTTTTGAATCTTCAACTAATTCAACAGAGACATCTTCGGATTATTGGCTTACGATATAGTATGGCATTCGTTGAAATAATTGCCTTACTGCATTTAGAAAACATTCGTGAGTGAAAAGCATTATCAAAATATGGTTTGAACGTCCAGAGATTTTCGCTCTGAAACTCAATTTCTCTGAAGCTGATTTTCTGTAAACTGCTGTTCTATGTTCCAAGTTCCTTCTTTTGTAACATTTATTTTCAGTGTAGAGACAAAAATATTCAGTTTTTTCGGCGGTTATGTTCGCATAAATTTTGTATTCTTACCAAATTCTCTTTAAACTTTAGTTATATCATTCAAATTCCACGTTCTGACAATCATGTCATCAAAAATTTCGATTAATTGAAGTTAAGTAATCAAAGTGTAAATGCATATTCACAGTATGACAATTAAAGAATCGGAGTGTATTAAAAAATAAAAATATTGCAGAGTTTCCACTGATGAAATTTGTGTTAATGCAACAGGTATTAAAAGAAAAGCTTGTAAAGAACTGTGTTCGGTACGCCTTTCAGAGTAGAATGTTACATTCCTTTTATCTCCTCTACGTCAGAAAAAACTTTCTTTTAAAAGGTATTTTAGTTTTGGGAAAATGAATATAATCGCAAGGCATTAGATTCGGAGAAAAACGTTGTATGACTAATGACACATTTTCGGGACAGAGGTTCTCTGCCAAGTGGCTATTGACCGGTGTAGAGATGCGTTATTGTGCAGTGCAACGCATTTGGAATTACGGTTTGCAACTGCATAAGTCAATTTAAAATCAACTATTCAGACAAACAATTAAAATTTCAGAATTGTTTTGATACCTTAGCGTGTAAAATAAACCTAACATTACTAAATCTAAGCACCTGTTTAATCTTCCCAGAATGAATAACTCAAGGCGATAATCTTCCCATCTTTAGCTTAGATTCCGAGAACACTAAGTGAGTGAAGTAATTGAAAATGTAATGAATATTCTTTAACAATCTTTTTAATAAAACGTAAAGTCTCTTTTTGAGCCTGAGAATATAACAATATTTTAAATATTTATAAATCAAATGGTAAGTAAGAGAATAATAACCTGGTTCATAATTTAAGCGGTTCTGTCAGTGGTCGAACGGTTAAAGACAGCTGAATACTAATAATTTGTCCTGGCGTCTAACTTAGGCTAACAACAGGCTATGTGGTTGTTCTTCATGATTTCCCGCAACTGCAGATTAAATACGAGCACTTTACCTTAGAAACGTTCACCATGAAAGCATTCCTCTCCTTAAGCAGATAACCTCGTATGGTTTGCCATATTTAAATAACCAATCGACATAATTTCTGCGCAATTTTTAAATGCTGATTTTTAAACTAACAAAACCAGAAACTCGCAGAAAACTAGTGTAGTTTCAGCGTAGCGTCCAATCGGGAAGTATATGAGAGATACAGCTCATGTGGTTGAACTGTTAATATTCTCTTTCTAAACTTAGATTATCATTCGTTAGTCAAATTTACTTAATTTGCTTAATTTAATAAAAATATTGCAGAATTGACTTTTTTGTGGAGATGAAGAAAAGAGTCGTAGTGATTGATATAAAATTAGCAATATATACGCAAAAAAGGAAAGCTTTTTATATCTCTGAAATTACTTTACAAGAAGAATTTTATTAAATTCCAATATAGCATTAAATGTAACAGAAGTAATTACAATTGGGAGAATAAATATAACAGTAATACTCCTTTATTATATTATTAATAAATAAAATTCAGATCTTGAGAAGTACATTTTAAATTAGAATTCTAAGTACACAACGTTACATAGGAAAATGCATTTTCGGATAAGAAATAAGTTTAATTTTTATTTTTTAAAAATTACCTTCTTAGATTTATTTAATACGACAGTGTCCTTATCGTTATCTAATCAAGGATTTCCGCTGATGAAATTTGCGTAATCTTTGAACTTCTAGAATTTAATTGAATAATTAGTCGACCGCTATGGGATTGAATGTTTGTATCACAATCTGGCTTTTAAAGGGTTGCGCTTTTTAAAAAAAAAGATTTTTTAAATGATATTATTAGCTGCCTTTCAAAAAAATGTTTCTAAAAATGTTCTAGTAAATTTTGCTGCCTTTAAATAGTTCTGTATTAGAAAACAGTATGTTTTATTTGCCATGTTTGGCTTACTTTTGGAAGTATTTACAAATGTTAAATACTCGTGTGATACGCAGTTTTCAAATCTGCAAGTAAATTTCGTTGCATGTGAAACGAAGTTATATAAACTAGCAGACGATAATATAGCCGTAAAATTTGTCTCTTAGAAAGAAAAAAAAAAGAAAATCTTTAAGCTTTCAGATTTATTAGATTTTATATTATATAATATATTTACATAACACCCAAAAGGGCCTTTTTCAACGTTTTATACGTTACCTTTATTTATTAAATATATGTTCTTCGCACTTAAATCACATAAAATTCAATTCAACAGCAATATCACATAATATTTAAAAAGAGCAAAACCACATATCTTTAGAATTTCCGATACCCAGTCTCGCGCACTCGATATAAAAAGGTTTTTTTTTCGTACAGTGTTGTCATTACTCACTTTGAAATCTTTGACTTTGTTAATAAAAAATTCCATGCAAAATTTAGTTTTACAAAATTTGAAACAGATAATAAAACAAATTCGAAATTCAAAATTCGTACTTCCAAGTGCCCATGTTCGGTTGGAGACCTACGTTATTCCAAATTTGATGGCTCTAGGTACTGCTGTTTTTGCACAATGCGAGAAACATTCATGCAGATTCTTCATTATTTAGTTTGTTTAAATGTAATAAATGGCGATAATACTTGGTGGCAACAGTTTGAGAAGTGAATCAAGCCAGAAAATGAATCAAGGCAAAATGCAGTTTGAAGACTAAACAGTCCTTTGTGTCTAACGTCCCTTCGGGCTAAAAAAAAAAACTTTAAAGTTTTCATCAGTACTTTTTATAAATTTAAAAAGTAGCATTTCAGATTCTATTAATAGACATCTATTAGGCGTCATTTACAAATATGAGAATAAAGAACATTCCACATGAATAATCCTCCGGAAAAGTTTCTTTCGAAATTTAATGTTAAAAATAGCTGTTGCAATTCATTGAGATTTGTAACAAAGTGTGTAATTTAGCATTATTATTGCTTATAACTATAAGTCATTTCTCACGCCTTCTTGGCATGCCTTCGTGGTGTAATGGTCAAGCACACTCGGCGCGTATTCGAGAGGTCAGTGGTTCGAGTCCCGGCGAGGGCATTGCACATTTCTTCAATCTCTTGCTTTAAAAAAAAATACCCAATTCCTCTACAGTGACGCCCGAACAAAAAGTGCTGAATGGTGATTCTTCACCACCAGGATTCGGAAATGGGGTCCCCTAATCCCCAGTCGCCCTTTAAAAGGTGGAGTATATAAGGTATTTCTCCCGCCTTCGTAGCATACCTTCGTGGTGTAATGGTCAAGTCCACTCGGCGCGTATTCAGGGTCCATGGTTCGAGTCCCGGCGAAGGCAATGCACATTTCTTCAATCTCCTGCTTTAAAAAAATACCTAATGTCTCTACATAACAATTATGCCAAATTTCAGAAAGAAGCACTAATATGTAAATAAATTCACATATATCTTCGGAATTTTCGCCAGGTACACCAAATATACATCTACCTTAAGGTAATAGTACAAATATTGAGAGTTACTATCCAAATTTGTTTTCTAAGACTTGATAAAAATTTTAGAAAAGCAAAGTTTATAAAAAAAGGAATTAGAAACAAGGTATAAATTTTAATTGGATTAAACTGACATCTCGAATTATGAAAGAAGAAATCATATAAATTTAATTCAAAAACCGATATTATTGAATATATATAAGAAATTCCATTAACATTACTGTGTTGAATGATAGTTTTAAATCCTCTTACGACGTTTACAAAACTTCGATGTTTCGCATAATTTGAGCCATCGAATCGAAATAAGAAAAAAATCGGCGTGTCTTTTCAGTAAAGGTCGGATTTTGTGTCAAAATACGTATGATAGAACAATTATGCATGTCACT
Organism: Stegodyphus mimosarum; assembly: GCA_000611955.2. Lineage (NCBI taxonomy): Eukaryota > Metazoa > Arthropoda > Arachnida > Araneae > Eresidae > Stegodyphus > Stegodyphus mimosarum. The sequence continues at coordinate 510,897 of KK112816.1, read as the reverse complement.
GATTTTAACTCAAATTGCGTACGGGTCAAATGCACTACCTGACATTTCGGCTGACGCGCTAGAATGTTTTAGCGAAATAAAAAAAAGAAACTGAAAGGATTCAGATTTTAGATTACGTCCAAAGGGATCTTGCTTAATAATATGAAAACTTGCAGAACGAAACAAACATTAAACTAAACCTAATACGTACACAAAAACAAACCCAATATAATTCCAATAGTCAACCCAATACAATTCCATTAATCCATCCAGTACAGACCCGATAACCAACATAATACAATTCCAAAAATTCCAATAGCCAACCCAATACAGCTTCAATTACCAACAAAGAAACATTAGCACTAAATTGAAAAGTGAATCGGACATTTTCGTGAAACGACGCAAAACGCCCAAACGAAAGTAATAGTCCTTCGGGACTAAATCCCTTTGGACTAAAAAAAAGAAAGAAAGAAAATCTGAAATGTTTCAGATTTTAAATTACGTCCAAAGGGGCGTTTTTTAGCATGTTGTGTGTCACCTTTATTTATTAAATATCATGTTCTTCGCACTTAAACCATAAAATTCAATTCAAGAACAATATCACAAAATAATTTTAAAGTGAGCATATCTTTAGAATCTCCTATACACAGTCTCAAGCGCTGGAGATAAAAATGTTTTTTCTGTACAACGTTGCCATTGCTCGCTTTGAAATCCTTGAGTTTGTTCATCAAAAATTCGTTAATGTTTTAAAAAATATGAAATCGATAATAAAACAAAGTCCAAATTTCAAATTTGGCCTTCCAGATGCCCATATTGGCAGCAGGATTACGTCATTCAAATTTGGATGGCTCTAGGTACCGTCGTTTTATCGCATTGCGAGAAACATATATACATTTATGCAGATTCTTCATACATAATTTCTTTAAATATAATACAGGGCTGCAGTATTTAGTGGCAACAGTTTGAAAAGTGAACCGACATTTAATATTTTCGACGCAAAATCGCAAAACGAAAACAAAAGTCCTTCAGTGACAAAGCCCCTTTGGACTAATAAATTTGGGAAAGCTAAATTTTAAATTTCACTTACTGAATATTTATCAAAACATATAATAATAATAAAAAAATTATACAAAGGGTGCACCACCAGCGGTCGTCTGGCAAATTAATTTGACTGGCTGTGCCAATGCGGGAAAATTTCTCACCTTTCCATATAGTTACGTGACCTGGAATACAAGCATACAGTGACGAAGTTGCAACCTATTCTTTTCCCTAGCAACTGTGCACATAAACTCAGTCCACATCTTTATTTCTCTAAAACTATAACCATAATATTACAACCAATACGTAACTGAAATGCATTCGCTACCCTAGAATTTGAGATCATTGCTATATATAAATCTCACATATATATATTCCAAAGTCGCATTTTCGAGACATGAAAAACGCAAGCTGGATTCCGTCGATCAGCGACTAGAACGGAAGCTATAAAACTGTCTCCCCACCTTTTTTTTAAAGCCAGGACTATTATTCGCGAATGCCAAAAATGTAAAATATTATTCTTTCAAATTTTTTCTACCTGTTATTAATTAACAAACTAGACTATTTAAAAAAATAGCTTTAGTTCTTAAGAATATTTTTTTTACTACTTTTTGATCTGATTGATTTAAGTAAAACTGCATTTGATTCATGATATATCTAATTAAAAACATTAAAGTGTTACATTATGCCCAACCTGAATAGTGATTAGCGACGTTGACTACCGTACGGAAAGGCCTGGGTTCGAATCTCGGAGAAGACATGTATAGTGTAGGAGACATTCTAAATATGCGGCAAGTCGAAAGTACTCTCAAGAGGTTGGTGGTCGGAGAAGAGGGATGGAAGACCCGCAGACCCGTCCCCCCGGAGTGTTCTGCATCAAAATTGGGGGCGGAACTGAGAAAAGTCGTAATGCATTGTGATCAAGGCGCTTGCCAACGACACGCGCAGTCTTGCACTCCTCGCCAAGATGAATTTCGTAGGCTGGTTCTGTTGTTACTGTCAGACAAGTGAAATAAGTCACAACAACAAGAATTACGTTATGTATGTTAATAATTACATTATATATTATTTCACTTTTTTAATATACAGAAGCTATCCTTTTTTTCCACGTTAGTTTAAATGCATATTCGTCTAATATTCTATAAAATATTTCTCTATTCTACTTGGGCCATCCTTATTGATATTCTCTCCTGATAAACCATATTAAACATTAAAACTAACACTTTGGGGGATCGTCAAAACCTGAACACTTTCAGATTTTAATTTAAAAATTTTTTTAATTTTAATTTATTTTTATTTTTTTTCTCCGTATATGTGACATAAACCTTTGAGAAAAAGGTTACTTTTACGGTACCAAAATTAAACAAGAAGGTTATTTTTGAGTTAAGGAAAATGTATAACTTATTTTAATTCGTATAAAACTAAACTACTAAATTCAACTAAAAAGAAACAAAAAAAAAAATTTTTTTTTGTATATGATGGAAATGGTATAGCCCATACGACTAAAATTAAACTAAGACGATTTTAATTGACGTATAAAAAATCAATAACATGATACGCTAAAGTTTTGCACTTATAGACTGTAATAAATTTAAGATTTTTAACAAAAAATGTCAAGAAAGATACCTTGCCCCCAAGTGCGTTTGTCAGATGGCAATTCATTATGCAGGAGACGAGGATTTTCATTTATTCCAATGCTGTTATTATTTTTAGCTACAAGCCCTTCATCCTATTTTGCACTGTTTTACAGTTCAGAAAAGGAACCTTTGTTATGGCTAACAATTGCGAAATAAATAAAGAGCAATAAGTCTCTGTACACTATCTGATTGTTTTCTATCAATATTTATGTACATTTGCCGAACACTTTAGCCAGTCAACGTATCATACATATTTAAACTTTCTTAAAAAGGTGCATTATATCGTATTATATTTTTATGTTATTTACATAGGCAAAAGTCTTAAAAAACGTAAATAAATTAATAACAAGCTTAATTTTACTCTACTTAGTCAGACGAAATAAGCGCAGTGGTTAATTGAGCATTCTGGATATCCGCGTGCGCCCGGGAAATTGGAGTTTAACTAACTTTATATGCAAACATTTTGGAACTCTACATTCCCAAACGCACAATTTCGATGTGCACCGCGACATTTGCTTTCGCATTTTCATGAAAACAGATTACTTTCTCTTCGGATATAAATAGAAATAATTAAACGCGTTTTTAAAATACATCAGATGAAAGAAAACATGCCAAAGTATGCTTACCTTCATTTCGTATTCCTCAGATCATACTTTTATTGTATCTTCGTCTCTAAGATCATTAACAGAAGTTCTTTTCTAATAGCTAGTATATTAATGAGCAGTGAAAAATACTCGCGTGTAAGAAAACCACGACTCTTTGCTAATTACTTATAATGACTTTTCATTGCAGTAACTTGGCTATGAGAGATGTTTTTATACTGTATGTATGAGATAAAAAGTTTCTCATTCGAAGAAAATAATGCGAACAGAAACCTCATATAATAAAACTTGCATATATATATATATATAACTTGGTAGAGCGAAATGCATTTTTATAAAAGAAAGCTTGGCTTAATTAGCTAAGAAAGATTGTTATGTTTTATTGTACTTCCTATAAGTATGTCTGTATAACTTTGATTTGGTTTATCTCAAATGTCTGTCCTCAGAACAAGTACACGATTTTATTGTGGAAAGGACTGCAAGACTGTGTCTGTGTTTGGTCTTGAATATCATATGGTAACAATACAACTTTTCCATCTCCATCCCAGTTATGATTGACAGCACACCGGAGGACGGGTCCGAAGGTTTCTCACCCCTCTTATCATACTGTGAAATCACTCGAGAGGATATTCGGCATGCCGTGCATTTTAAGTGTCATTTTAGTGCTCTTAAAAATTAGTAAACAGTCATTTAACGGAAAAAGAATCTGTAATTTAATTGTGTGAGAAAAACTTCTGAAACTGTTCTCCTGTTCAAATGCATTTCTTAGGTTCCAATTATTCTTCGGGGGCTACGGGAGGAAATTGTGGTGATTAAATACTTAGTTAATATGAAGCAGCGCATCCTAAATTAAAAACAATGGTACAAAAGGGATTCCAAATTTTGCGAGTTTAGTGAGAGCAGGATGCCTAATAAGTAAATAAATATTAGCAATAACAAGCAAATATATACAATGAAGGGTTCGTTTTTCTTTTGACAAATCTCACGATAAAAAAGGCATTTTCTCGCTGACATTTTATCTCTTTCAAATTTTTGTATATTTTTTTTTATTAAAACGTGTAATTTGACTTAAATTATCACAGCCAGTTAATCTCATTTTATTCGTTTCTTGATCCATGGGTTGAGAAATGTTAAGCTATTCAATCTTTTTAATCGAATATATTTTTAAAAATTTGTGCATGGATTTCGGTTGATTAGAGAAACTTGATTCCGTCAACAGAGTAACTGGTCCACTTGAGAGTGGTGCTTATCAACTTTTCTAAGGCCTACCAGTGAATCTAAATTCATTCACATGTCTCATAGGAAAGAACAAAGGAAACGATGAAGCCCCAAGGATAGAGCTAAAACATTCTATTAACTTTCAGTTATTAAAAACGCAAGTTGAATTTCGTCAATCGGCCAAGCAGAACGGGAGTATAGAACTGTCCTTTTTTACTTCCTTGTATGAAGTAAAAAGGAAGTATTGTAATCGCGAAAAATTTCGGGTACCATATTTCAACGAAAATATCTATTTTGACCGCTAATGCAATTTAGCAATATTTTTGAGTGACATCCGTACGTAAGGACAAAATAAAAAACTCTTTTCCACCCAAATAATTATAAAACTGTTTTAAAATGGATTCTGAAGAGATGTTTTCATGGCGTCTGTGTGTACGCATGTATATATGTGTGTATGTATCTCGCATAATTAAAAAACGTGTAGCCTCAGAACATTGAAATTTTGTATATAGGGCTGCTATAACATGTAGATGTGCACCTCGCATTTTGGTTGCAATCGGCCGTACCAAAAGTATATAAATATATGTATACATATATCCACTCTGTTACTCGGCTCAGTGTGCTCAGTTTATTTATTCTTATAAGTTTGTAAATTGTGCACTTTTTTGATTTAAAAATGATTGAATTATGTTGTTCTTATCTTTCGGCTAAGAATTTTATGCCCTTAGGTAACCTGCATGCAATAATTGTGGAATTATGAACAATTTAGAAGTTTTTTAAGCGCGGCTAATCCTAATTTTTGGGATCCAGTCTCCATGTCCAAGAAACAAGGTAAAGAAATTGCTCCTACCGCATATAATCCACAACCTGTACTCGGTTGCCCTTTTAAACCGTTTGTGTAAATAACATACAGCTCTAAGAAAAACGGTGTTCTCATTTCTGTCCTATAATATCTCAATAGTGATATAATTCTGTCGTAATGTTAAATTTCGCCAGGAGACATGACGACATTGGCAAACTAGTTTCACATTCTGTTTAGAGAAAAGTATGGTTTGACAGGTTTGAATTAGTTCTGTGCGACAAGAGAGTACTTTCCCTCTGTGAAACTGGGTGACGCAAGGAAATAAAGCAAGCACTTTCTCAACGCACTAGTACGATATTCTCAGCCGAAATTCAGAAGAAAGAGATGTTGAGAAGAACCAAATTATGACACACCTTTTGGTAACATGGGAACTCCCCATGGATGCTCCATGGTCTGCTGTACAATAACACCTGTAAGAGTGAAGAAATCTGTCATTCCAGATAATTCTTGCCTAAATTTTTAAAACATTAAAAAGTATTAGATAATTAAGAGTTATCTCACCCTACTACGTACTTCACTAAGAAAAGTTATTGACATATTTGAATTTAATAAGGGAGTTTAAACGACCTGTTGTGTCTACATATAATTCAGAAAGCAGTTCTTTTTTTGCATTAGCGGTCTGGGTTGATTTTATTCATAAGTTACATGATAATGACCAAGCATACTTCTTGAAGTCTTTGCTAGAATATACTTGCTGCAACACTTTGCATGCAAACGGCAGACCTTTGAATCACATGTAATTGTAGTTGGTTGTAATTTAGCAGGTGGCAGTATCGCTTGCTATGCAACTTACATATAAAAAGAGCAGTTAAGAAAGAAAATTTTAAACTAATCTTGCCTGTCCTAGAAGTCTCTTTTTCTCCCTGATCTAAGAGTAAATTTACTCAATACAGAAATGACTTATCTCGGATGAAGTGCAGGAAATGTTCCTTCCTAGATTTCCCACCAAGTGCTCTCTCAGCAGAGCTTCGTTGACAAGACATATAAACAACTTTATATAGTCAGTTGGTATTAAACCTACTTAAATGTAAGTAGCGATGACTATCACATATTAATTTATAAAAGCATAGTACACTACTCTTATGCTACATATATTTTGGTTATTTTGTAAAACTTTTAAAAATTCGGGTTCATATGATTCTGAAACCGTGCCTTTTACGAATATTGTAAGACGAAATCATATCATTTCCGTTACAGTGAAAATAAAAGATTTACCATATTTTGAAAATATTACTCTTATTCGAAGGAGCGATTTACAGAAAAAAATCCGAATAATAAAGTTATGCAATCCGTCAACCAGTTCATGTTAAGTGAATCTCTTCGAGATGCTTATAGTTTTTGGTTTACGGACTTCGCAAACTAATAAAAAAAAGCTTATTACCAATTGATTCATGCAAGCTTCGTGCGCAAGCAGTTCGATGAGATAAATGTACGGCTACGTCTCGATTAAATATTTTCCTCGTTAAGATCGTAAATCTTCCTGTAGTATTAAGTTTTGATAAAATGATATCGTATCAAATTTCTTTTCCGCCGTTTAGCTTCGCCATTTCTGGGAGACTAATTCTTAAACTAATAGATATTTTATTGCTGATCACCTTAAAATTGTTCCAGGTATTGAACTGAAATCTGCATGCCAACATTAAATTATGATTTCTTTTTAATCTTATGACATTTATGTTTCAGATGATTTTAATTATTTCCCTGAAAGGTTTTGAAACGTTAATGGTAAATTCTTGAAAGTGTCAAATTATAGTTTTAATACTGCATTTTTTATCACAAACATATTAATTAGAGATGTCTAGTTTGAAATTTAATATTTGATAAAAGAAACCCGAAGGAGATTTACTTTTTTTCTAATGAGAAGAAATTTGTTTTTAAATGAGTTGAGTACAATTTTATTTCGTGCTATAAAAGGAGAATTTTACAGTTTGAGGCTATATTAAATAACTTTTTTAAATTGAAAAAATATTAATTCCCGAAACTAAACTATTGTTCAGAATAGGCAGTCTTTTAATATTTTATCGAAAGCTTCCGTTTGTTGAAGAACTTATCTACATTTCCTTCTCTTTTTCACCTTTTACAACAAAACATTCAATTCACAGCAAGTTTATTGTTTCAACTTGGCAAAAAGGAACATCTTACAAAGTGATATTTGGCTTGAATAAAGAGTGAACTGACACTATTTCTCTCAGTAGCGCCTTTAGAATCTGTGTTAAGCAGGGTCAACTGTAGACACTAATTTAACTTTATTGCTAACGTTAAACGCCATTAGATTCTAACGTAATTTAACTGCTTTAATATAAAATTAAACTGACGTCGTGTTCTAATTAAATATTAAATCGTTTTAAGAGAAAAAAGGATAAAAACGAGGTGATTAAAATGAAATTAAATTCACCGAACATAATAAAATTTTATCTGAGTATTGTTTTCTTTAAGTATATTGATCTAGTTTGATAGGAACTTTCTGACAAAAGTTTCAAATATTTTTTCTACTTTTTGAAGAAAAATAAAACGCTCGGCTATTAAAAAAGAAGTATCTGTAGCCTCAGCTGAATGCAACTTTTCAAACCCAACAAAAAGTTATTTATGATCTCCAAAGTATGAAGAATGATTTAGAAGCTTTTCTCTGCTAACAAAAGAAACACATCACACGTTCACTGGGTATTGCCACAAGTTAATTAAGTCCTCTGGCACTCAAAAAGCATAAAGCATTTTGATCAGTAATGAAGAAAAAAAATTACTTTTCCTGAGTAATGAAAAAACATTATTATTAGAAGGAGAAAGATGTGAAAGAAGAAAAGAAAATATGATATTTTACGTGACAAAACTGTGAGAACACAAAGCAACTTATATGGAAATTAAAAACTAATTTAAAAAATAAATGAGACTTACGTACATTTGAGTAATGTTTATGACATAGCCTATAAACTTAAATACTATTACTATAAAATTAATAGTTACTATAAAATTTAAAAAGGACTAGAAAAAGGTTTAATAAAATTTGATAAATCGACGTAAGCTCATTTTTTCGTACGTTTTAAATGAAATGGTATATGTTAAATTGCTAAGTACGTTATGATTTTGAATTTGTGAAAATATTCTGGACGTTTCAGATTTGTTTTTACAGAAAATATCATTCACTTTAAATAATGTTACATAAATGTTGCATTATTTTTTACTATTTTTGTATTTTCTTTGGCTAAACAAAATTGCATAAATTTGAAACTTGTTAATGTACAAAACGTACTAAGTGCCTAATCTTTTTCCGAAATAAACCGATTAGTGGTAATAAATTATGTAATAGTTTGAACTTGCTACAGAAAATACAGTTTTAGAGAAAACACAGTTGTACTATACATTCTAACTTGCAGGTATTTCGAAATTTCTGAAACAAGCCCGGCTTGCCAAGATATGAAGAGAACATACTTCATATATATAATTTATGTGAAAATTCAAGTTAAGCAAATGCAGTGTTTTCCAAGTTAAATTATATTATTATTTAAATCATATACACTAAATATCGAGTGAGAAAAATATCAAAATTAAAATGATCTTAGATTTTCGCAGCTTTTTTATGGTTTCTTTCTTTTTCGGTAGATGGCGTTGATCGCTCCTTTTCTATTTTTTCAGTATGAATGGCGTTAATCGTTAACTTCTTGAAGTTTCAAAGAGTCCGCATTTCCTACATTCCCTTTCTTACTGCTGACAGACAGAACAAATTTTAATCTCGAAACTTGGTCAGAAAAGTTTCATTTATATTAATATCTTCACATTTTAGTTAGTACTTTTAGTATCTCATTATGATAACACATTCTGCTTAGAATTTAACTATGCATAGTTTCATAAAAATATAAACAATGAGAGGGGCACATATGCTGTAATTTCCCTTACATTTAAGAGGAATGGATAATTAAATTAAAAGAAACACTGCTGTTAATATTACAATTTAGAATCTTAGATTAGAGTACAGCACCTCAAACATGAGTTTATCATTAAATTTAATAGTAATAACAATAAAAATCCCCGAAGTTTAAAAAAGTCACACAAAGTCATTTCATCCTTTCTTAATTAAAAAAATAAATACTAGCCAACTTCGTGAAATTAAATTCTTTTTGTTGAATAACATTAAAACTGAATAGAATTTAAAATTGAAAAACTGAGTTTGCTTTCGCATTTCGTTTCTTTTTTTTTCCTTCTTCCCCCTTCTTTTTTTTTTAGCCCAAAGAGTGTTAGCCCAGAAGGGCTATTAATTTCGTTTTGGGATTTTGCGTCGAAAACTCTAAAAGTCTGCACTTTTCAAATTGTTGCCACCAAATATTATCACCCTGTATTCTATTTAAAGAAATTAAATAAAGAAGAATCTTCATAAATGTATGTATGTTTCTCGCACTGAGATGAAACAACGGTACCTAGAGCCATCAAATTATGAAAAAACCGCGTCTTCACCCGAATATGGGCATCTGGAAGCCCAGATTTGGAATTGGTTTTATTATCTGTTTCATATTTTGTAAAGCATTTATGAGTTTTTGATTAAGAAACTCAAAGATTTCAAAGCCAGCAATGGCAACACTGTAGAAAAAAAATTATCTCTAGCGCGCGAGACTGCGTATCGGAAATACTAAAGATGTGCTGCTTTGCTCTTTTTAAATATTTTATGATATTGCTGTTGAATTGAGTTTTATGAGGTTCAAGTGAAAAGAACGTGATATTTAATAAATAAAGGTAACACACAAAACTTTAAAAAACGCCCTTTTGAGCGTAATATAAAATCTGAAAGCTTTCAGATTTTCTTTCTTTCTTTTTTTCTTTTTCTTTTCTTTTTTTTTAAATTATAAAATGGTATTAAAAAAGAAATGTCAGAATGCAAAATGTTATATCAGATGATACTATATACGAGATGCATATTCAACAATTTACAGTCGTACCTATTACATGCCATTAATAGAAGTTCTAATTTTATTTGATGACATTCAGGTATCTTTATTCGTTGAATAATATATAAATCGATGCTATTCTAATTATATTTTACTGATACGAACGTGTTGGTGAACTGTAATATAGTCTAGCAGATGTAAATTTTCAGATGGAATTACCATTTAAAGTAATATAAGGAATTAATTAACATTTCTATGAATTGATTAATTGTTTTGATTTCAAACTTCAATTTAATTAAGAGATGATAAATTTTAATTAAATAACAATCTTTGCTTTTACATAAATATGCGTTTCGCAAAGCGTTCATATATTTAGAGTTTAATAATATTTTCTAAATAATTTACAGATAAAATAATGATCCATGCACTTTTAACTCATAAGCAACAAAAAACAATAATTTGGTGCACAATATTTAGTCAAGTGTTACAGAAAATATTTCAGAATCTATTTTGAAATAATTTATATTACAAATTTAACAATTTTCTTTCGTTTTTGAAGAACAGTTTTAAAGCTTAAAAAATATTCCCTTCTCTTTCAGAACATTTCAGTACGATTAATTTATTAATTGCGATGCTTTGTTTTAAATAATCAAAATCATTCATTGATCTAAACAATGAGTAACAGTGTTTTAAAGGTACTAAGGGTGTCCATGTTGATTAGAATTGCAATGTGATAAGCATGGTTGAAACTATTTTCGCTCAGCTTTAAATGTCAGCGATGTTAAATAACACGTTTTATTCGCCCGGTACATTATCCCGTTGGAGCTTTTAGTCAGAAGTTTATCCATAGCAAAATGGTGTAAGTTAGGCTATTTGCGCTGCTAATCGAAATGATTTCAAATCAGGATTCAAGTGATTCATGGGCTACTTAAAAGATATGTCACTGATGGGTAAATGTTTTAAACATTAAATTTTCCATTCATAAAATTCAGCGTATATTAAGCATAAATAAATCACCTTCAAATTTAAAATACATTTGCTCATAAAACTGATATATATCGTTCTTCTAGGTTTCGCTTCAGTCAGGGTTTTAATTTCCCACTTTCTATCCATAACTTAATTTATTTGCATTAAATGCTTTTAAATGAAGCATTAACAGGTAAAACATTTCAGATACCGTATGTACCAATATCCTACAGAGAAACAATTGATTCAATGTACTAAAATGGAGGGTCTAAAACTAAGCGAATACCGTGCATAAAGTCTTTTGTTTAGAAGAAAAACTGGTATAGGTTGCATAACCTTTGTGCTGGCTTTTAATATTTCTTCGTATATTCTATAGCGCTTTTTCTGATTGGCTGTAATATTGTATCTCACGCTAGTTAGAGCTTTTCGTTTAGGAGTACTGCTCATAATATGAAGATTTTAAAAAGAATTTTTCTGGTATTAAATATTTTCGATCACGTTAATATCTCGAGATTGTGGCGTATTGCCAAAGCGTTTTACAAAAGTTACAGCATACAAGCTTCTTAATTTTGATGTATGTTTTTGGAAATTTTTGTGCTGGAAGAAGAAAGCTTATCTCAGATCTAATTATCCGAGACTTTTCTTTGATACTTTATCTGTATCAAAATATTTTTTCTTATGATGTCGTGTATAAATTCCAGATCTTCAATTTTTTTTCCGAACATCATCAGGCAAATAAAGAACCATCTTAAATAAAGAACCATTTAACGTTTTACTGTTGGTACTGTGTTATGTGTTCATAAACAATAATAATGGGCTACTTTTGAATCTAATCTTAAGTGAGAACAAGACATTCTAGACATTCAAACTCACAGTTTAAATACACAAATAACTAATTTGCATTCTGGTGAGGACTACGGAAAGGAGAAGTTTTAGTAAAATTTTAAATCATAACAACTCTTTAATTAACATAAAATCTTATAATAACTTCAGATAAGTCTTCTTATTACCTTGCAAACCTCCCAGTAGATTTTGTGTTAAAATATTTTTGTAAAATTCTTGAATGGTTTTGCCGCTGTTCAGAAAGTTTAGCACAGGTTTCAAAAAAGGCTATTTTACCTGCATTTCAGTTCTCGCAGTACTCCCATATCCATTAGGTGAATGTTGGATGCTCAGTTTGGGGGAAAGAATAATGGCGAGACATTATCTTTCACTAACAATAAAGTATGAGCGGAACAGTTATCTATCATCAGGACAATTTTTACATCATACAGCACACATACCAATTTCCAGTGTTTTTGAGCCTCTGGTATGACATGATTTTCTAAGAAATCATTCTTTACTGTTTGTGCTATATATGCTCTTGTAACTGAATGCTAGATGAGGGAAAAGCTTTTCTCCTTTAAAGTCAAAAGACATGTATTTTTTTTATTACAAAAAATTTACATTTTTGCGTTCCTGCAGTATTTGCGCATACCAAAGTCATTAATTTCTCTTTAGAATCTTTGACAACAGTTGGGGGCTTTTCTGCATGGTTGCCAAGCTATTTCGAACGGCAAATTTCCAGAAAAAAGACACGCGTTAATTTTGCCCCGGAAATAACTTTTCGTTATTGATGAGATCAATGAATTCACCTTCAAATTTTTCAAGTGCTTCTGTGTTTCCTGAAGTTTTTCGCCTAGAATTCTTTACTGCCCTATACAATAGAATCTTATTTTTTAAACAATTTTTAAATTTAATTAAACAACCTGTTGAATATATGCACTCAGTTTTTAAGTCCATTTTCTCATGAAACGTTTGGGCTTGAGCCATTAGCTTTGAACTTGTCAATGGCATGCCTTTGCTGCTGCGCTGTCTCATCCATTCAGTCATTTCTTTGTCAAGATCGTCACTTTTAACATAACGAAAGATTTTTCTGTTACTCATTATGAAATGGGGTGTCAGATCGTTGCTTTCTTTCTTTTTTTAATGTGGTATACTTTTGACTTTCCAGTGCTGTTATATTTAGCAAAATATTGAAATAGATATGCCTTTATTCAATTTTTTTGCAGCAATTCCACTTTTTCTTGCTTGATATTGGAACATGCTTTCATTTTGCAAATCCTGCTCTAGCTGCAGAATTAGAAACCCTTTTCTAGATAACCAAAACTCGAAGTTTAATTTTGATAATTTAGCTGCACTCATGATAACCTGGGAAAAAACAAGCTTGATCAAATTTGAAACTTAAGAAAGAGCGCAATAACTGAACTTAAACGTTACCCGGACGCTCTCTCTTTTCTCCGTTGAGACGTGAACAAAAGAAAAACGGCGTAAAAACATTCTATTGCTCCCAAGACATTCAAATATGTCTTGGGATTTCACTTATTGTTTAAATAAGATAGAGAAATGCAAATCCTCCACAACAATTCAAGAGGCGAAAGTGTGGTTGGGGCCATTGAACAGGCTATGCATTTTCTTGCTACGGTAAGATTTCCTAGCCAACAAAAATTTGAAAGCGA
>KK112816.1:453792-487833 GCA_000611955.2 Stegodyphus mimosarum | reverse complement strand
CAAGAAAAAAAAAAAAAAAAAAAAAAAAAAAAAAAAAAAAAAAAAAAAAAAACACCTCCACGAATTATTCCTAGGAAGAAAAATTTTAACGCCACTGGATAAGCTACTTTTCATTTAACAAAGGCAGGAAAAGTTTCATTTGAATGATATCCAGAAAATTAATTATGATGCCATCAAAAATTCTGAAGCGGCAAGGTAAAAACAGAAAATCTATTATGATAGAAAGAGAGGCAAGGTAGAATATACGGTAAATCAGAAAGTGTTAAAATTAAAGCATTCCTTATCTTCTGCACCCGAAAATATGGTAGCCAAATTTGAGCCCAGGTTTGAGGGGCCATTCATTATCGAGAAAATTAAATTTTCTACGGTTTCCTTAAAGGCGGTAAATGGACAGCAAACAATTGCTAATATGGACCAGCTGAAACCGTACTATAGTCGTATGGATTTTCTAGTCTTAAAAGATCTATTGCAGGTGCCTGGGAGCGCGCCAAGAATATTGATTTCGAAGTCGCCTAACAGGGATCCCCCAGCAACAAAAAGAAAACAAGAGGGGAACACTGAAGCAAGTACTACCGCCAAGCGAACGTAACATCAGCCAAAAGGTTCAGGCCCAGCGAGAATGAAGAAAACGAAACAGAGAGAAGTCCTCCTTCAACAGAAGTAATCGATGGTAAAGCGGAAAAGGCTCATTTAGAATATTAAAAAAAAAGTCCAATGCCAGAACTGAAGCCAACTACCTCGAAAGAAGCCACAGGAATATGGTAGCCAAGATCCACGAGAAGAAAACAATCCGCTGAGGCAAGAACCATTCCTTTTCAAGAAACCAGGAAAGTGAAGAGAAGATTGAAAGATCCGGAGGGAGGAACCGGTTACGACAAAAAAAACGAGGAAGCCAGAGTTCCAGAACCCTCAACGGCCGAGAAAAGCAGGCCGATTCAACACCCGAGGAACGAAAAGAAAGGAGGGGTCGGAAGTGAATACTAGTCGCCCGAGAAGACTGAGAATTCAAGGTTTAAGATCTCCCACTTAACAAGAATTCCGTGGGAAACGAATTCAGAATTATAAAAACCTAAAAAGATAAGTTAAAATTTTGTTTGTTTTCTATTTTCTATTGAAAGTTAGATTTATGTCATGTGTTTAAAGTTGCTAAATACTGTTTGAAGCAAGAAATTGAATTTGTAATGCTGCGAGAATGTAGTTGTAACTATTTGTTAAACAGAAAAGATTTTTGAATTCGCAAGTTGGCGAGAATTTATTTTGTACGTACTTTTCTTTTGAGAATTCTCAAGTTAAGAAAAACTAATTTGTGAATATGTTTAGTCGGAAGAATTCAAATGTGTTAACTTAAAGAAAGATTGTAGCAAAAATATGTAAATTTTGTATAGCAACTACAACGAATGATTTAAAATGAATTTTAAAATATTGCACGTTAAAATGTTCTATTGAATGTAGGAATGCTAATGTCAGCTTTTAAACTATTGTAAAAGTTAAACTTGTATGAATGTAAGTTTTTAAACACTTTTTTCAGTGACAACTTGTTTTGTTTTTGGGGGAGGAGGGAGGAGAAGCCTACCTATCCAAATTTCATATATGTCAAGTGAAAAGTGCTACGTGACTAAAATTTTTGGGATTTGAAAGTCTATCCTGTTAGATGAACGTTGCAGAATCATCGGTCTGCAGTAGTTGTTTAACCTATGTTTAACTGCGTAGTATTTTAGAAAATGCGAACATATATAGAGAATAATTTTGAGTGTAAACTCATCGATAAAGCATTTTTGATTATAAGTTGGTAGTACTCAATTTTGTTGGTAGTACCTTGTATAAGAGATGAATGAATGAAAGTATAGATTGAATGTGTTTAAAGTTAGGCTCTCCAGGCTTCACTTAAGAATTTCAAATTAAGTTCTATTTTAGGATTTTAGATCTAGTTTTGATATTTAAGGAGTCTTCTGAGGTCTAGAATGTCAAGTTCTAACAAATCGTAGCTGTTGGGTAGTTGGTAGTGTATCTTCGAGATTACACAACAATAAGACGCTCGTTTCACTCAGAACAATTTCTGGAGAGCGCGGGGGGGAAGAGATTTTAAAATTTGGTGTGAATGAAAGTGTTTGATGGCCAAATATAATTTCAATAAAGAGTGTTCGTAACGAAAGTGGAAATTATTTGTTAGAACACCACTAATACGATTTCCTTCCAGATAATTTGTGGAAGGACCAAAACTGTGTAAACCTGTTGAACAAAGAAGATGTTTGGACCCAAGTCAATTTGTATAAAAATGTGAATGTAAAATTCTTAGTTTTAGTATAGCTTTTAGATATTGTGTAAAGTTGGCCCTAAACAGGAAAAGTTTTAATGATGAATTCAAGAAAGCACACTTGCTACAAATTTAAAATTTTGATGAGAAAGAGTTTTGTAGAATTTACACTCTTAAACGAGGTCGTTTTGAGACCTTATTCTTCGAGTAGTTAAATTCTGGCAGGGAAAGATGTATGGTTTATCCTAATTTTATTAACGGTTATTTTAAGTTATGCAACTTTTCTATCTATTCTAGTTTGAGCTTACAATTTCTTACCAGAATGTAATTTCAGAAACGCAGTTAATGCAAATGAGTAAGAGTACTATTTAAATCGATGTTTCGCCGAGTTCGAGAGAGAGAGTCTGATTGTCTGACTAGTGGGCGTTTGCGTTTTGGCTACGTTCTCTCTGAGCTACTACGCTCGGCCATACTTTAGGCCCTTGCTTGGCTTCGCCAATTGAATTAATATTTAGGGCCCAACTACTTAGAAACCTGATAGTTTCGGCTATATCTTTCAGATAGCTTTAGTTAAGCTTAGTTTAGTTTAAATTCATAATTATTTAAGTTCAAGCCCAAGTGAAGGCTTTGTGTATACTTCGAGTTAGAAGTTGATTGTAATTATTCTGAGAAATAAAGGGTAGTTAACCCTTCTTAAGTCTTACGTGTTTGTTCTCACACTTAAGATATTATTCGCTTGTTAGTGTTCGTGGGGTTCTAAGATTGAACATTGGAATTAAGTAAGTAAAACAACACACACCTTTGATCGCCGAAGTTCAATAGAGATTCAAAATAAGTCATTGCTTTCTCGGGATTAATGCAATTGTCAGTATCGTCTTCGCTTACATTTTCAGTATCACTCTCTGCCTCTTCTATTCTCGTAACATTTTTATATCCGTAACACCCAAGCACTGAAAGGCCGGCTCAGTCGAATTGTCATGAAACCATTCCTCGATGTTTTCCTGATCAACATTTTCAAAAACTTTTACGTTTTCAATTTTTTGGCATACAGCTTCAGTCATTACCTCGATTTTTCCACAACTAGATATGTCTCCGATTTTTATATAAGAAAAAATCGCTGTCCGTGATGGAACTTGAGCTTGTTTGATTTTTAGACGCTCTCGCGCATAGTGTCGAATGTGCATGCATGGTTACCGCCAGCGACTTATAATCCGCACACAGATGATAGGAAGTATACTGTGCATATTTCTTTGATGTAAATGGTATCTTAGAAAAACTTGAATTTGAAAGCTTACGTACGTAACTATTTTTAACAACATTTGAATATGGTTTCAAAATACTTTAACTAATGGTACCTTGGGTAGTTTCGATCATATGGGGATGAACGTTTGGTTTGGTCAGTGAGATTATATGGAAAACACTTTTTTCCGTGACAACTTGTTTCGTTTATTTTTTGGGGGCGGAGGAGAAGACTGCCTATTCAAATTTCATATATGTCAAGTGAAAAGTGCTACGTGACTAAAATTTTCGGGATTTGAAAGTCTATCCTATTAGATTAACTTTACAGAATCATCGGTCTACAGTAGTTGTTTAACCGATGTTTAACTGTGTAGTATTTTAGAAAATGGGAGCATATATAGAGAGTAATTTTGAGTGTAAATTCATTAATAAAGCATTTTTGATTAAAAGTTGGTATTACTCAATTTTTCTGAATTGAAAAATGGAAAGTTGTAATTTAGAATATGAATCCACTGTGTGAGTATTTTGAATGCATAAATCAAATAATATTTAAAGAAGAAAATTCGATAATTCTCTACAAATAACTGAAGACAGTTTTTGAATAAATTGCAATAATGGATTCAATAATGAATTCTTTGATTTCTGAAATGATTTGAATTCTGAAAGTCTTTAATTCAAATGCAGTATGATTCATAATGTTATAAACAAGTGAAAAGACATGCATCTATATTGATTTTTGTTCCTTTAAACTAGTATATTTGATGCATACCTATGATAAAAACTTTGATTGTCTGAACTCGTTAAAATTTGTTTGCTCAAGTGTTGAAAAAGCCGTGGAGAAAAACCTAGAAGTAAAATATAGATGTGGTGAGCAAAATTCTTCACAAATTTCCAATTGCTCTTCCTCTAGCATTGCATAGTTTAGTTCTCGAAAATTTCAGTGAGTATTTCTGCAGTCACCAGTCTTACTTTGACTTCGACGCTTTCGTTTCTTATATGCTATAATATGCTTTAATCAATGGCAGTAATCTAAAAAAAACTGTTTATTTTGTGCATTGTTCCTGCCGAATCTGAACAAAAAATAATTTTAATTAAAGCAATTTAACAGTCATCTGTTAATGTAACAGTTGTTTTAAAAAAAGAGGGGACCAGAAAATTAGTAAGCTAAGGATTATTATATGGAAAAATAAAATGGGACAGATATTTGTTAGAAATTCCTTTTTTTTTTAGTCCAAAGGGGCTTTGTCCCTGAAGAACTATTGTTTTCGTTTTGCGATTTTGCGTTGGAAACATTAAAAGTCTGAATCACTTTTCAAACTGTTGCCACAAAATATTGAAGCTCTGTATTATATTTGAAGAAATTAAATAATGAAGAATCTGCATAAATGTATGTATATTTCTCCAAATGTGACAAAACAACGGTACCTAGAGCCATCCACTTTTGAATAACATACGTTTCCACCCAAATATGCGCATCTGGAAGCTCAAATTTAAAATTTGAAATATGTTTTATTACCTATTTTATATTTTGTAAAACTTTAACGAATTTTTGATGAACAAACTCAACGATTTCAAAGCGAGCAATGGCAACATCTAAGGAAAAAAAACACCTTTTTATCTTCAGCGTGCGGAACTGTGTATCGGAAATTCTAAAGATATGCTCGTTTTAAAATTATTTTGCGATATTGTTGTTGAACTGAATTTTATGGTTTAAGTGTGAGGAACATGATATTTAATAAATAAAGGTAACACACAAAAAGTTAAAAATCTCCCCTTTGGACGTAATTTAAAATCTGAAACCTTTCAGATTTTTTTTGTTTGTTTGTTTCCTTTATGAGATTGGCATTCTTCTGCAGTCTTCAATTAGACCAGAACTCTAACAGACAACTGATGACTTTTTACGGTGTCTTTATAAGTACCACTGAGAAAGGCTGTAAAGGACCCTTTTATTAATACAAATAAAGCTTAACAGACGGCACCAACTCGGTCTTGCAGATGCCAACACTTTTAGCTTTAAATCAAAGCTAATGTATAAAGTAAAATTGATGAAATTTAAATAAGCCTAACAGCTTTACAGTATAACTAGCGCGCAAACTGTATCTGATGGAAGTCGGTGTAAACAAGCCTAATCGCAAGAATAACTTAACGCTACAGAATTTTAATCGAGAGACTTAACGTTAGGAACGTGGTCTTCAAACAGGCAAAACACGCTCTGATTTCACCCTCCAAAACCTTCCTTTAAGGACTTCCTTCTTTGTACCTATTTTAAATGACGCAGGGAAGCTTGATAGGAAAGCGAATTAACGTAAAATAACTGGTTAGAAAATTAAAATGAGACCTTATACCTTGAAAAATGTAATTCCTCGTTGAAATAAAATATTTAATGCTTCAAAACATTTATATTTAGTTAAAATAAATATTGTAATGTTCGAAAATATATAATAAATGTTTTTTATTTTTGTTTTTAATATGGGAATCAGTTATTTAAATACATCTTGGTCCCATTCATTTCGATATTCGGTGCTCCGCTCCTCATAGTTTCATTACATGTAATATTAATTTTCGCTCATAATAACTTTTCAGTAAATTTTATTATAAAGAGCTATAAAAAATATGTTGCCAGGAGTTAGTTTGCAACTGGAAAATTTTAATTGCAATTTATTACAAATTAATTACCACGATTACTTTTGTTATCACCTTTGGACTGATTAATGTCTAACGATTTAAGCCAGCGTGAGATTTATTCTAAGCCTTCCTGTCCTTAATGAGATGGTGAGGTATATTTGGAACTAAAACCTTTACGACAGTGTCTTTTTTGTACAGATTTATTACTTATTTATTTATTTGCAATTCTTTTTTTTAGCAGCTCTGACAGGACACGTTCTAGTATGCAACCCAATAAAGGCACACTTGCAGAATCGGGAAAGGTTTACAACAAGATCCGAATACCAGGTTCGAACCCATTAAAAAAAGAACGGTGATTATGATCACAATTAAAATTGTTTTAAAATTCCAGCACTTAACAATGGGTTTGTAGAGGTACCATGAAGTTAGTCAAGATTCATTCCATGATTTTTGTTTTTGCGTATATGTGTGGTAAAGAAGTGGAAAGAATAAATTCGAATAGACTTTTTTCGTATTGAAGAGGGTAAAGTAACATATGTACCAGGAGTGACCAAACTTTATATTAGAAGGAGACACAAGTTAAAATACAGACAAATAAAAAACTTGCAGTCATATTTTCTAAATGCCTAAACTAGATATTTGTTACCCTCTTAAAAGCACTAAAATAATTTCTGACTAGAAAAAGGCTCTTAAAGTAAAATAATAAGAATTTCAAAATTATTTTAACTAACGCAGTTGTTTATAAATGGAAATAAACAATTTTCTTGCTTTTGCTTTGCATGCATGAAGGATGCCTGCACCAAATTTAAAACTTTCCTATGGTGTACAAAACTTTCATTTCTTTTCAGAAAGAAAAACAAGCGCTTCTTTTGATTATAAATTTTTGACTGATTTTAAAAGGAATAAGCAATGTGCAGGAAGCTTTTAATTTTATTTAAAAATAACATAGTATTTGAAAAAATGATTTATATTTTCCTTATTATTGCATATTATATACTTTTAGAAAAACAAAAACGCATCACAATAGAGTGTGCATTGTATTCGAAACAGAGAAATTATTTTTAAAAACGTTTACGTCGAAATACATAATATGTAGTTTTAAAGTTAGCCTGCAAATGTTCTTAACTATTAGTTGTATACATTATAGATTAAATTCATTTTAAATGATATCTTTTATGTATAATATTTAAAATGAAGTTTTGAATTATTAAGAAGTTCGCTTATTGATTTTAAATCAATTGGTTAAGCTACTTAAACTTGGCCTAACGAAATTTTGTATGAGAAACTGCTATAATATACAGCTGTGCGCCTCTCTTTCTTGTTGCACCAAAAGTATGTGAATATATATACATACCCACTCTATTAGTCGACTCGATGGGCTCAGGTTTTTCCTTACATGTTTGTAAATTGTGCCTTTAGTTTTATGCCTTTAGTTAACCTACGTGTAAGAGTTATAGAATTATCAACTATTTAAAGTTATTTAAGTGCGACTAAACCTAACGGAGCAGCCATTTGTTTAAATTTGAAACTTAGCAGAATAATGATTTAAGTCAGTTTCTGCATTTTCAGTGTCTTTTTGCCGAGTGAGACCAAAAGTAAACCTTCACTTTTGTAAACCGTAAGATCTGCCTTCTTGCCCGCTGGTCTAATTGCTTGCTTTTGCGTAAAAACTCTGATTTTAATTGTAAAAAAATTAAAATTGTTTTAACTGCATTTGGTGTTTTATGTTTTTCTATATTTTTCAATCTTTAATGAAGATGTTTTGAGTTTTATGTACTTTTACTTTGCCGCGAATTGAGAACTAAATTTATTGAATAAGAAATATATCTATAACGAAATTCGGAGAAATAAGTTTAAATGAAATGCAGTTAAAAATGTGTATAATTTAATAGGCTGTAGAAGGAATTCATATGGTGTCCACATCAAATATTTTAATATTTTGTGATTCTGTTGTTGAATCGAAATTCTTGTAGTGTAAGCGCCAAGAACGTGATACTTGATAAATAAACACACACGGCATTAATAATAAGAAGATCAGAAAAAGTTTTGTAAAGCTATCTTAGTAAGAAAACTGAACTTTGATGTGATGAACTGAGAAAGGACTAAAAAAAAAAAGCAAAAATGTGTGCTAACACTTAACGCTGCATTAGGAACTCTAAACGTGTAAGTTTGGCTGCTTTTAGAATTTTTGTACTTTTGATGTTGAATTGAATGTAGTGTGGCATTAAGTGCGAAAAAAATGGCGCTTAGTAATAGAATTAAAAAGACAGCAAAAATGTAGTAGTAGGAGTGAGTATAGCAGCAGAATGGTAGACTGCGAACTCAACGAGAGCGTATAACAAACTCTTTTGAGTAACCGTTAAAGGAAACCTTTCAGATTTTTAATTTTTTTAATTCACATTTTTATATTATGATGAAAGTGAATTCCGGAAGTTTATTTCTTTTACTAATATTCAATACTGTTGAGAATACAATTTACCAAACAGATGGTTTGGTTTTCTAAGTTCAGTTTAATATCCATTTCATCAAACTTTTCGAAATTTTTCTTTTAAAGAGTCTTTTGTGGTTTTTTTTTACTTTAAAGTGTGTTTATTCATTATTTAAATACTGTATTTTATGTTATAAATATCGTTGTTTAATCTACGAACTTGACATTCTATCCATAAAGAATACATTAATAATACGTGCATTTTGAGATCCTAGATTTCAAAGAAATGAATTGCAGATATACATAATTTGTTTTATTTATGAAATATTTAAGTACTTTAATATTTTGTTTTTTGGGGGTATACTGAAGTTATTTTTTGTCATGCTGCTTACATCTTTTTTTATTTCTTTGAAAGCATTTTTTTCTGTAGCGTTGTTGTTTGATAGCTTTAAAGCTATGAAACTTTAAAGGGACAGATGTTGCCAGAATTACGTTTTAGAGATTTTCCCCATTAACGCGGTAAAACATGACCCCAGTAGAAAATAAAAGGAAAAGCCAGGAAGGATGCCAAAACCCATGTTAAAAAAATCTAATTCTCCAGAGTTGTCTGAAGTTTGTTAAGTTTATGCTTCTTATAATATTAGTACACCGATCAAACTTATTCAAGAAAACTTAAAATGTGCATTGCTTTCACAATATCCATAAAAGAAGAACTAACTTTTGATTTCAGAAACACATTCAAGTGAAACATTTTATTTTATGGTATTAAGAACTGGTTGATAGTTGTTTGCCCAAATTTGTTTTGGGTCAACTCTTTCTTAACTGTTTTCATTACTCTTGATTTTCATTACTTCTTTCTTACTTGATATAAATAAAAACTGATACTTTAACGGCTTATGTTAGTAATATATACTTTTAGAGTGAGAATTATTTAGTGCTTTTGAAGAATAGTTATCAAACTGAAAGTATTTGGCTTTAGTATTTATTTAGGTCGGATTTCATAATTTTGATTAGTAGATTTTGAATAAAATAAGAGATTGTCAATGACTTCGTAATTTTCAGCTCTACTTGGTATTGCCGCTATGTCTGGGTCTTCAAAATGATCCAGATCCTTAGGTAAAATCAAATATTTTTAAATTCGGGAGCACTTTTCAATTCTTCAAGAACTCACTCTCGTGAGTCAAGTATTTTCGATATTAGCATAGCGCATTTTAATGTATTGCCTTCATCATCTAACTTTATTCTTGACAGTTCATCATCCACTGGGGTATGCTTCATAATTAAGTTAAACTCTTGAAGTTAGAGTGTCCAACCAACCAATCTTGTCGATAAGTTCTTTTCTGAATATAAGCGTCTACGGCTGCATGATCTGAATTAACTGTAATAGGCGATTTGCCAAAATACACTCGGAACTTTAGTACGATTAACAGTATAAAATGTTTCTCTTTCGGTGACAGCTATAGTTCCTCTGTGTGGGATTTAGTGTTTTACTAAGATAGCCACTGGTCTTCGTTTCTGCATGAGGACCACAGCAAAATCAGAGGCATCTGTCCAAATTTATGGTTTTCATCGCCTTCCGGGAATTTTAGCACAGGGGCATCGAGGACTGCCTGGTTTAATTTTTCAAACGCCGCATTGATATCGGCTGTCCAATTAAAGCGGATTTTCTTTCTTTTTAGTTACAATAACTGTTCTACGATTTCAGCGAAGTCTTTAATAAATGTCCTATAGCAGGAACACATCCCTAAGAAGAAAAGAAGTTTCTTTGCGGTATTTGTCGGAGGATAGTTTTTAATCGGAATTATTTTTTAATCTTTCGTTTCTATGCCTTTACTGGATATTTTGTATCCTAGATACTGAAGTTCTGGAGCAGCGAACTTATTTGGCTTCATTTATTTTTAGTCCGCCTTCATTTATAAGCGAAAGGTATTCGTATAAATCATTTTCATAACGATGTATGGTTTTACTTGTTATTATAATGCCATCTAAATAAATGAATGCGCGTTTCCCGAGCACTACCCACAAGATCGCGTACATGCCACTTTGGAAAGTGGCAGGTGACCGATATAACCCAAACAGTATTCTTAACAAAGCGTAAACACTGAACTTTATAATAAATGCTGTTTTGGGTACATCTTCAAGCTTCACGTCAATTTGAAAATATACGAACGTAAGGTCCCTCGTCATATATTTTGTCGATTTACTCTTTTGGATTATTTCCTCAATTATGGGCAAGGGATAGACAGGATACTTCGTGACAACGTTCAGTTTCCTATAATCCACGACGAAACGTCATGCTTTATGATTATTAGGGGGGAGATTGCTTTTTTTTTTTACTCAAAATCACGGGGCTCGCATATAGGCTACTGATGGGTGTAATTACTTTTTCTTTTAACATCTCCTCGATGTAAGTTTCAGTGATCTTTTCCTTAATCGTGTCGTATCGGTATGGTTTGCTTCTGACTGGGACCGAATTAATAATATTTATCTCACGGTTTACTATATTAGTAAATTCAGGTTTATCATGAAAAAGATTAGAAAAAATTGGTTACCGCTACTTCTTTTTTTCTCTTCTGTCTATAGATGTTCCAAGGCGAGCTGTGGTGGCGGATTTTTTTCTTCTTCAGTTTTCTTCATCTGTAACTCTAGGATAGAATCACAAAAATAATGACGAGCCCCTGCTGCTTTTAAGAAGTCTACCCCGAAATTACGGGTGGTCGGAAATTTCGTACTACAAAGAAAATTACCTTCAGGACTTCATCTCTCACCTACACATGCAGTAATATTTTACCAATACATGTGCACTGGTTTCCTTGCTCGACGATAATATTCTCAACGCCTAATTTTAAATGTCTATGTTTACAAAAGTATTTTTTAAAGAAAGCATTTAAAATAAAACTGCATTGAATTCCGGTATCAATAAGTTCTTTAGCAAGGATATTATTTAACAAAACTTGCACTATTCGCAGTTCCAAATTTCTTAGTATTTCAGTACTTAATTTAATTTCTGGAGGATTTTCCGTATTCCGGGGTAACTGCATCCTCTCCTTAGCACCCCATTTTAGTTTGACTGGTGCCCCTGCCTTTTGTTTTCTTTTCTGCCCCGCTATTCCCTGTTGAATTTTTTTTCTTTCCTTTCACATCCTTCTTCGACCCAAACTGCGGTTTTTGTTGAGACGGTTGCCTAAAACTTCGCTCTTTTGGCCTACCACTGTACTCTGCCATTCCAGTTTTTTCTGCCACGCGTCGATTATGAAACTTTGTGGCTAATTCATGTAAATGTTCCAACGTTGTTGGATTCCGAAATTCAAAATAGTCCTGCACCTGGGGTTGGAGTCGAGGCAAGATTATTTGAATAATTTCTTCGTCCAGCCTCTTTTCGTACAACATATTAAATATCTGGACTTTCCGCAAGGTAAAATCTGTCAAATCCTCGACTTTGTACTGGAATTTGAGGAATAGCTCTGACTCAAGCTTAGGTCTATCTTTTACTATTAGGGTACAAGCGCTTTAATTAATGCCTTCTTAAAATTTTCGTAGCTTTCACTGCCAGGCTTATCCAAGATGAATTTGAAAATGCATTCATACCACGTAGAAACTTGGCCTATGAGAGCGAAAGTGGCGATCATAACTTTCTGCGCTTCTTGTAATCGATGCAACAGAAAATGCGAATTTAATTGGTCATGGAAACTTGAGAGACTGGCATCTTTCCATCAAACATTGCTGCTGATTTCATTGTTGCTGGTTCGACGCGTATTCGAAAGGTCCGTGGTTCGAGTCCCGGCGAGGGCAATGCTCATTTTTCATTTCTTCTGCTTCTAAATAACCTGATGGTTCTACAGGTGGTCAACTATAAACCCGAATCCCACCATGGGATTAAAACGTGGTTGACGGGGTTTGCGTCGTTGAGGGCAAAAAGCTAAAAGCTGATGTTTCCTGAGATATATTAGTTCGTATTGTTCGGGCCCCAGTGTAAAGTTTCACCTTTGGTAAATTAAAATGGTGAACTCTAGAAAACTGCAGAGGAATAATCCTCTTGTCTTAAACTGCAAACAAACAAAGTAAGAATAAGATTATAAATAGCCTTTTATTCAAACCCAAAACTAAAATTTACCCAACTTGGGTTTATACAAGCCAAGCACTTCTGGCTTAACAGAAATACGTAATTTTGAATTAAATTAAATGCGGTAGATTAGCCTAACGGTTTGCAGAATAATTTAACACGCAGGAAAGGCTCTGGTTTGAAGAAAAACCGGCGAGACAAGGCAAATGGCTAGAAACATTCAACGCCACAGAATCAAATCGCGAATAATCAACGTTGCCTTTAATAGGTAGACATGTTCTAGCTTCCGAAACTCTTGCTTAATTAGCACTTCATTCTACCTCAATCTGAATAAACGCTCGCTATTTCATTTACATTCTGGTGTGAAAACCGTGGGTGAAAAGAGAGCGATAGGAAAGTACTAAAACTTAAAACTAAGTATTAGCTAAAAATAAATAGATAAATTTCACACACTTTCAGTTTCCGAAGAAGAACAGCTACTGATTGCATCTTTTAATGCAAAAAGCAGACACGGAAAACAAAATGTTGCAATTTCCAAAGGAGAATACACCAACAAAGATAGATTCGGCATACCTCCTTTTCCTCTTCCTAACTGTTTCATAAACCAAGCTGAAGTCATCGATCTATTATTTTTTTTTTGTGTTTAAAATGCCTAGCATAAATGGCAAAATAGATCTACCCTTTTTCCACTATTTCTACCCGAAGTGCATCTGTTATTACGATTTCTTTTCCTGTTGTCTGGTCAGAGTTGAGATATCCGAAGTCACGATGTTTTGGCTTGTCTTGTTGAACTACATCATTTTCTGAATTTTCTTCAGAATCTGATGAATATTGGCATTGAATTTTGGTTAAATCCATTTCATTGCTGTACCTCTCTTCTAAGCCTTCTTGCTCAAATATTTCAACAGTGTGATGTGATGTGTGTATCGTTACATCTTCTACTGATTTTGATGTCGATGATTCAGAATCTTTATCGTTTTCAAAAATGCTGTCAAAATTTTGTTTGACTTTGCACATTCTTTTTCATTCTGAACCTTTCTTTGTTTTCTTCCTTCTGCTCCACTTAATTTATTTTAATTTAATTTTTCCTGTTGTGCTTGTTTCATTTTATTGAATGTCTATAAGAAATTGAAATATACAGTTTCGATTCAGAAAACTCTAAAATTGTTAGTAGCTGAAGACTTATGTAAGTTATTTTCTTCCGAGAGTTATATAAAATGATATGATAGGGATTAATCTAGAAATCACACAACACAGAAAAGTTGGTTATAAGCAATTACCATTTTTAAATTAGATAGGGAAAATACTTAACTAATGATGAGTCAGTAGCTATTGCAAATTTAAGTTGTAGAGACATTAGGTTTTTTAGAAGCCGGAGAGATGAAAAATGTGCAACGCCTTCGCCGGGAATCGAACCGCGGACCTCTGAAATACCGGCTCAGTGTGCTGACCATTACACCACGAAGGCACGCTAAGAATGTGGGAGAAATTCCTTATATACTCCCCCTTTTAAAGGGCGACTGGGGTTTTGGGGACCCAATCGCCAAATCCCGGTGGTGGAGAATCATCATCCACCACCTTTTTAGTTCGGGCGCCAGTTGTAGAGACATTAGGTTATTTCGAAGCAGGAGACATGAAAAATAAGCAACGCCTTCGCCGGGAATCGAACCACGGACCTCTCGGTTACGCGTCGAGCATTCAGACCACTACACCACGAAGGCATGCGAAGAAGGCGGGAGAAATTCCTTATAAAGTTAGAATTTCAATTTACAAATTTTTTTATCTTACATATTCCTCTTCAAACACAAAGAAACTTTTCAACAGAAAAGCATTTTCAGGGGACAAGCGTTATGCCATCAGCAAATGAAGAGAAGTATAATTTTGGAAAATACGAATAATAATGCTATAGAACTTATGCGCAAAATTATTTGCTACAGATTATTATTGCTCGTGTAATAGCCTAGAGCGCTTATCTATTCTTTTCAATAGAGTGATATTTCTTACCATCCAAGTATACATCAAGCAATAATTTCAGACATTTTACGAGCTTTTAGAAAATTTCTTGCACTAGTTATAGATTCCAAGTATAAATCGTCTTTTGATGAAGATTTGGTTTTACTTTCATTTTTGTCCAATTTTTTCAAGGCTGATAAACAAGATTTTCTTTTCCATCTCAATTTCCATAGAAATGTGCACATAATAAACAGCACGCAGTTTCCATACTTTGATTGTAAACCATCTAAGAGTATATACGAAGTCAGTCCCGTTAGAAACTGTTCTTTTTACAACCAGACATTTTCTTTTTTGGAAATACATAAGTTTATGAAGGTTGGAAATGATTAGTGAGGAGTGGGAATTTGGTGTTTTTGCTAATAAATCATAGTTCGTTTTAAAAGAACACTGTACTAATATCCGAAGCATATATAGAAACAGAAAGAAGAGGTAACATCTGTTGAGAATTTGAATGTTGTGACGAAGATAGAGAGGAATTAAAATTGTCCTCTAGAACTTTCTCGGTTTGTCTTATAACCGTGCCTATGGCAAAAGAATTAATTTTATGAATTCCACATTTTATTTACGAAGGATACACAAAAGCTTTACACAAGCGTATTAACATCCGCCCTTCATACAAAATTTTACTGAAGTGTTTTAGATATCCATTAGATATAAACTTTAAAAGTCATTTAAATCTTCAATAAAGTTTTCATGCTGGAATCAATAATTTACAGTTGCTATATCCTAATGTGATCTTCATTAAATTAATAACCGTTTATCATTAAGAAAATAAACTTCGAAAACTTAACACGATGAGTAAAACAAATGGATTAAATTAAAGTATAATAAAGTTTTTGATGCAACTTTAATTAATATTTGCGAAAGAAAGATTGACTGTTCTTATATTGCACTTTATGAAATTAAGAAGTAACGATTTTACATCAAATGCGTGATTCATTTGAATAGCTCGAAAAATGGAAACAGAAGTTGCTCGGGACTAATTACTCAAAACAAAATTCACGTTTTACTCGGAGAAAAGTTAACTTGAAATCCTAGGAAAAGGTAGAACGGTGCACATCGACCATGTAGATATGATGATGATGAATGATACTTAATAAAGACACTTAGCAAAAATGCTTCAGTTATTATTATTTGTTTGAATGTAACGAAGCGTACGGGAGCTATGAGGATTTTTTAACGAAACTGTGTAGTATCTACTTTTAATATTGTGGAAATTTAAAAACATTGAAGCATGCTTTATCTGCCTTGATTAGAACCCATGTTGAATAAAAGTTTTCAGCGATCTTATTTATTTGGACACTGCTAGACCTTTATGTTCAAAGCGATTGGAAATTCTGTTTATAATAAGTAAATAATTTATCTGTTTATAATACTGTTTATAATACTGTTTATAATACTGTTTATAATACTAAGCAATACATAAGTAAATCAGTTCTCACTTGGTCAGATCATTAAATCCGCCAGTGAACGTAGCTACATTCTGCTATTCCATAGACATATTTTTAATTTTTGAGAAAACTGAAATCTATTTCTTGGAAATTTTTACAGCTAAGTTAATGTTTTTCTTTTAACACTGTTAATGCTTTTCTGTATGATAAACAGCACTGTTAGTGTTTGTCTCTGTCAATACTTTTAACATAGTAATTATTAAAAAATAGCTCAATTATTCGATAGATAATAGCCCTCATAGGATTAACCTTGTTGAATATGAAAAATTTATGAGCTTTCGAAAGTTTCGAGTTCTTTGATATTCTAAATTCCTGGATACTAAGTTTTCTCTACTGTTTGATTTAAGAAGTTCAGAAAGAAAGTCTACAGAGTGTGCTTTTCGAAATATTTTACAAAACACATTTAAAATCAGATTAACTAAATTATTACTGTCAGTCATAATTCTCGAAATTACGGAACATATTTTTTTGTTCATGAGGCGTGTTGTATAATGAAGTAAGTGAATAACAGAGCAATACATGAAGTGCAGTGGTTTTTGAAATTTTCAGTTAGAAATAACTAAAAGTTTTCCAAGAAATAGAATGTTCTTGCTTTGGAGGAAGACTTGAACATATGGATTTAATATTAACAAAAATGCAAATTTATTATAAGTCAAAATAGAAGAGACAATATAAATAGACTTATATTTGAATCTAGCTATACATTTTACTCTAACGAAAACTTACTTAAAAGAGAGCCATTTAATAAAATTTTACTGCAATGAAAAGCATAAGAAAACAGCATTAAAAATCTGAAAGTGCGGTCTAAAACTTATCGTATAATAGATTCACTTCCAACATTTTATCCTAATATTTATGTTTTCAATTTAAAAGAAAAAACACAATTCAGATAAAAATGAATTTTAGGAGGGCTTTATTTGCAAGACAGAGTTAATGACTGCTAAGATACTTTCATTAAGACGATTTATTATGCGGCGTTCCAATCTTTTCCAACAGCTAACTGTGAGGAACCTCGTGCACATATAAGCGAATAATCGCGTGAGTGCGTGAACAGAGATTAAGTCTTAAAAAGGGTTAATTACTCTTTATTTATCAAAATAAGAATTAATATAGTCGGCTCCTATCTCAGAGCGTACAGAAAAGCCTCCAGTAGCTCTTGAACTCAAAGTAATAAGAACTAAACTAGCGCTTAACTAAAAATAGCCGAAGCTATCAAGATTCTAAGTAGTTGGCCCTAAATCTCAATTAAATTGGCGAAGCTATCAATGGCCTGAAGTAAGGCCGAGAGTAGTAATAGCTTAGAGAGAGACGTCTCCAAAACGCGAACGCGCGCTAGTCAGAAACTCTGGCTCTCTAACGAAGTCAGGGAAACATCGGCTTAAGTCCTACTCATTTACATTAAACGTGATTCTGAAAACCATTCTGGTAAGAAATTGTAAGGTGAAAATAGAAAGGATTCAGTCGGATATCCGTCTTGGTCCTTGCAAATTATTTGGAAAGAAACAGTATTAGTGGTGCTTTCACAAACAATTTCCATTTTCGTTACCAATATACCTTATTGAAATTCTTTTGGCCCTCAAACAGCTTCCATTCACACATATTTTAAATCTACTTCCCCCTTCCCCCCGCTCTCTGGAAATTTGTTCTGAGCGTGTTGTTTGTTGTGTTACTGCGAATATACGCTACCACCTACACAACAGCTACGATTTGTTAGAACTTGACATTCCAGATTGACATTCCAGATTCCAGTATTTGTAAACTTTTGTCTGCATTATTTAGCAATTATTATATATAAGAATACAATAATTCATTTTCATATTTTAAAATTATATTTTTGGAATTATTTTTGCACAGTACTATGTGTGATATTAAATTTGCAAACATATAAGTGTACCTTATAAAAATAAATATGCCCGCCGCTCCACCAGTATTCTAGAATGTGCTCTAAGGTACGAAATTGTTGGGGATGTCTTGTTTAACATAAGCGGGAGAAAGTTCAAAGTAGATCTTGCAGGGCTGGTTTTGAAGAAAAATATTTCTACTTATTTTAAGCGCTGAAACTTTGATTTAAATTAATTCTTGCTTAAAGCAAAGGAAATGTTGAAAAAATAGCTAGTAAAAAGATTAATGTTCGGACTGTGCAGAATGCTTGTATGGGTGGAGAATGATGACCTTCTTCATCTCACATCTAAATGGAAAATCGTAGCCTTTCTCTTTCATTTTTGCTAATCACGTAACAAGAAACAGAAAAAAGATATCCTTCTTCATAATGATGGGATTATGGACTGAGTAAGTGAATATTTTTCATTTACGTTTTATTGCATTTAAGAATAGAAAACATTTCATTCTCAAATTTCGTAACATCAATTAGGCGCCCCTGGATGCTGCTCGCGGGGACACATGTCCCCTTTAACCCCTCCAGTTACGCCACTGCTAATAGATTGTGGTTTTGAAAGTTTCTCTGCTCCTGCTCTAAGGTATACGTTCAGTTAAAAAAAGTACTTCTGTTTTTTTCCAAATACTTTCATCAGTGACTGAAAGGTATATCAAGACCTAAGCAAGAATATACAAAATATAATTTCTCCTTCGTCCACTTAAATTTCATAAAAACACGAATTAGCAAGTGTTTAGTAAAAATTTTTTTTTACTTACAAAATGACACAAAACAACTGAAAAATAAATCAGACAAGATGAGAAAATTCTAATAATCCAATTTTCAAAATCTTTTAAATAAACTTAAAAAATACGTAACAAAAATTTTTGCGTAGAGAATAAATTTAAAAAATGATATTAAGTTCTATATTGTCATTTTTTGCCCTCCATTAAAAGAGATATTACTGTATGTTATCACGAAATTTAATTAAGACCGATGTATGGATAGGGTTTATAAAATCAGGCTAAAAGGCTTTATGATTGAATATTTTTTTCCATCAGCATTTTTTCCATCCGACAATAAGTGTGACAACTTATATTTGCTTGCAGAAAGAAGTTTAAATCAAATTTTTGTTTTACTTTATGTAGTGAATCTTCTATTGGGAATTCAAAGACTGATTAGACTTTCCAATTATTCATATTAAATGTCACAGAAACTCATTTAAATAATAAAAAAATCCAGATTATTGAGTTGTTTTTTCTGTAAGCCTACACTAATGCAGATGGGAGAATTTTAATTTGTAAGTTTATTGTAATTTTTTTCAGAAATAATTACAGCGTTAAAATAATTTTTGATTTTTAAAAGCGGAAATACAAAAGGGACTCTTTTTTTGTGCGGGAGCAAAATGAAATAGTAAATATATTTTTCATTTGCCTGAAAGCACAACTCATTTCCATATCAGTTAAAATAAAATAATGAAAATACATTTTTATTTATGTTGACCTTGAAACTAAACATATAATTCTGTCTATATTATTCTCTTTTAAATTAACAAAGGAAGTTACCTTTTTTATTTAAGTAAAAATGGTAACTTATTTCTGATGAACTAAGCTATCATTTCTTTATTGATATAAAATGGTAATAATCTGTAATTAAATGAAATAAATTGATGTAAAATATTAATAATAAAATTAGCTTTTTTATTGTAGTATTCATGTTATCGAAAAAATTAAAACTGTGTAAGTCAATTAACAAAAGCTGATTTTTGCGTGATTCACAAAGAATAACAGGCATATAATTTCAGTGGTGTGAAATAATTTAAATTCACCATCTAACGGCTAACCATAGTAGCCAACTTAACACTTGAAACGTTACTGTCTTTTATATTGTTTAACTACTGATAAAAAGCACAACTCAAACGTAAAATCGAACAGGACATTTTTAGCCATTTTACAACTAAAAAAGTTTTTTCTCACAAAAATTTTCAAATTTAGATGACTCGCCTTAGCTCTATGATTCCA
Organism: Stegodyphus mimosarum; assembly: GCA_000611955.2. NCBI lineage: Eukaryota > Metazoa > Arthropoda > Arachnida > Araneae > Eresidae > Stegodyphus > Stegodyphus mimosarum. The sequence goes on along the minus strand of KK112816.1, from coordinate 467,866 downwards.
AATTTATTACAACAATATTTTAAATTTCAAGCCTACGGACATCTGCAGCAGGTAGAATATAATTATCGTTTTAAACAACTCGTCATACTCAGCCAATAAATTTTTGTACCTCTTCACAATTGCAGCAGCTAACTTACTCAGACAAAACAAACTTTAATAGGCTCATTGTTAAGTTTAAAATCTTGCTCTCAAACTATATCGCTTGTCATTTAATTTGCGTAGGTTTCTAATGTGAGCGAATATCTATTACAGATTCATGAAGAATAGTATAGAATTAAACTTGAAAAAAGTGTTTTTAGTAAACCTTAACTCTCTAAGCTATCCGAAAAGCTTAATTTCCGAATAATTAGGGTTCCTCTAACAGCACTTTATGCTCATAGTGTAACTATTGCTATTTGGAGGAAAATTTTGTAAACTGCTTTTAATGATTTTTCGGTTGTCATATTGAGTGGGCTGCTTTATATTCCCTAAATTAAAATTTCCTTTTTAAATGGAAAAATTCTGGGAGAACTTTGTAAAAACCATAAGGATTAAAGTTAAAGAGCGTTCCAATAGTGTTCTTCCGTGAACATACCCATAAGTAGAAACAGAAGATCTTCCCTGAGTGCCATTGATGTAAGGCTGACCACAGTACTTATTTTAGTTTGCTTGGATTTTAACAAAGACAAGGTTCTTCAAGATCCTCTATTGTTTTTAGACTTTTTAGATATTCTTGGATTAATGGAGATTGCCTAGCTTTGCTGGACGATCTTGGATTAGTAACAACAACAGCAGCAGATACCCATAGGCTCTCTAAACATGCCAAATGATCTGTAGCTTAAAAGGAATGCATGCAGAAAAAAAAGTAGGATTACTTCTTTTAAATCTCTATCATTTTATGCATTCATAAAACGTCCTAAAACTTTATTGACGCGTTTTGAATATATTTAAAAGTAAAGTAGATACTAAATTTTGTTGTCATTGTAAAAGAACCGAAATCTATACACACTTTGAGTAAAAATTCTACAAGTATGGTCTTTTATTAACGAAAGTTTTACCGTTTGTATAAACTTTGATAAATGCTGCTAGAAAGTTCATATATGTAATTTTATAATTTGCTGAGTGTTTCAAAAGGAATGCATTGTATAACCTGAAAGTTAAATGTCTCAAATTTACAGAATTGGTAAATAGCTCGCTTTAAAGAAGTGAATCATCACCAATGTCTTTTACATGGGATGCCTAATCTTGCTGTGTTAGAAGGCTGTTTTGTAAAATAACTTTAAAACACACCAGTTTAATTCTCGTGTTTTTTCAGCAAAAATGACTGGAAAGGAAAACTAATTATTAGAAAACAATAAATATGAGCTGAGTCACATTTCAGTTTATTGCGTCTGAAACATTTTTACTTCCTCCATGAATTAAAGGAAGTACTGTAATCGCAAAATATTTCAAGTATCATATTTCAACGGAAATATCCATTTTGACCCTCTTCGAATCCACATGAACGTTTTCTTTTGTGTGTGATGTATGTACGTATCTACAGAATAAAGGGATTTTTTTTTTCAAAACGCATTGTAAAACGTATTGTTGCGTACGTACGGGTTCGTAATGGATTGAATGCACCAGTCGTTAAAATGTTAACAAAATTATTCTTTTCACAAGAAATAAAACAAAACACTGAAATATTTCCTCAGAGATATTCATGCAATATCACAATATCTCAAACGTTAAACAGAGTTCCATTCAAAGCAGATAAAGTTAATCCAATCTCACAGCGAATTCGCTACAATCAATCACAGCATTAAGCAAACAAACAGTTCGCTTAAAAAAGCTGCAACTACAACTGAGATGAGGTGTTTTAATTCAGATTTTATAAGTTTTTAATTATTTACTAGAATATTTTGGTAAAACCTCGATTTTTCTCGATATGTGTGGATGGCAACAAGTAGTAATTACGAGATATTTATTTATTAAATATTAAATGCACGCGCTCTTTTATTTTTACTTTTTCGACGTAGCTTTCTCTTCAAAAATCGTCTGCGTTGCATGGGAAAATAAAGCAATTTTAATTACAGTTCTATATGAATAGCTAAACAGATACGAAATCCGTAACAGTATTTAAAATGCATATTCAAAAGGTATTTTTTCATGACATCTATACGTACGTATGTATGTATCTTATATAAGACAAAAACGATTTGCCTTTGAAATTTGGAATTTTGTATTTTAGAATTGCTATAATTTGTTGCAATCGGCAATACCAAACGTACATATATATATATCCACCTCTTATCCAGGCTTTACTTTCTCCATTTTTGTTCGTATTCATACATATTTCCAATTAGAGAATTATTTTAAATGACGAAAATATTCATGTTTGGGCAATGTCAAATTTAAAAAAGATTAATTTTCGACAAATAATGAAATCTGACTTTTAACTCGGTCTCGCTGTTTCTATACTTATAGCTGGGAAAGTTTTATACTCGTTATGAAAAAATAAAATTATAAGAAGTTTGACGCCCGTACGAGAAAAATTGACCACGATATTTAATTTCAAAATTTGCAGTTTTTGATGTCATTTTTAATTTGCCTTAAGGAGTCGATAGTTCAAGTTGATTAATTCGAAGAAATAAGTTTAAATGAGGTTTAGCAAAAATGTGTATAATTTAATAGGCTATACAAGGAAGTCATACGGTGACAACATCAGATTTTTAACTTAATGCAAATATTTTATTTTAATTTGTAATTAAGTGGCGCAAAGATAAGTTTTCATGCAGAAATAGCATAAAAATAATCTAAACCATCACTCAGAAATAATGCATTCATTTTCACGAGAAAAAATATAAATACAAACCTAAGTTTGGCATCGCAGAGTTCTCAAAATAAAAATAAAATCCCGTATGGAAAACTTTTGAAAACGAAAAGTAAAATAATTTATTTGGACTTTTAACCGTTGAAATATTTGAGGTGCTATTTTCTCTGATCCTGGAAAGAATCTCCTTTTCCTTCACTATTTAAAATGAATATTAATTTTAAAGAAGTTAGTTTTTTTTGCATTCATTATTCTATTTACTTTGGCAAGCTGCTGTATGTAGGGTAAAATTTCGGAAGCTGTCCAATAAAAACTAACAAATCTTTTGAAGTCTTTGCTATGAACGTTCTTAAGCGACGTAGATTAGTGAGATTCATCACATTTCGAGAACTCTAAGTTTCGTCTTCTTACTATTTAAGTGTTTCAAGTTCACTATTAAAATGGCTTTTTAAAATTTCATTAAATATTGTGAGAATAAAATACGAAGTGGCATGAAATTGTGACACTACACAAGAAATTCAACTAGGATATTTTTTAATTCTACCCACTTTTAGCAGTTTTTAATAAATTTCAGCAATATTTTGATAGATTTTTATTGATTTTAGAGAACACTGTTTCCTGTACACAAATGGGTATTTTATGAGCGAACTGAAAATCCAAAAACATTTTGTAATACGTAAACGTATTTTGTAAACGTTTAAAAATTTGATTGATTTTTTAATTACTCATTTGATGGAATCTGGATATTTTTAGAGATTTAGATAAATATTAAGAGTATTATAAGGCTTGAGTTAAAAATGCAATTCTATCACGAATAACAAACGTAACAAATGACTTAAATATGGTTGGATTTTTTATAGTTTTTAAATTTAAGACCCTCCTTAACCGAAAAAAATTATAAAGCCTTTTAAATCAATTTTTAATTAAGCACAAAGTCGTCGTTTGTAATAATTTATCTGAATCAAATTTGTGCTGCTTAATTACAGTGTGACCTTGGTAGTATTAAATAACACCATTAACTATGTTGTATAAACCTGACAATCTTTAAAATTTAATTTTTTAGATAGATTGAATGGTTGATATTGTACAGGTAGTTCTGGTGTCAAACCATTGTACAGGTAGTTTGGTGGTAGGTTGGTTTGGTTAAAGTAGCGTTCCTGAAAGAAAACTTTATTTAAGATTTATACGTAATTTAGATAACAGATGCAAAAATAATAATATTAATAATAATAGTAGTAATAAAACTAAAACCATAAAAAGTATCTAATTAAAAAATAAAAGAAATTTAATAAGTACTCTTTTATATTAATACAGTTCTGCTTAAATGTCTTACCGAAATAAATGGTATTACTCCTTGGATTCATAATCATAACAGTAAATAAAATTTCTTTAAATCGAATATAAAGATTCAGATAAAACTCATGTGTTGGGTAAGCCGATATTATAATGATCAGTAAGTCGATATTATAATGATATTATAACAATCAATGACCATTAGCGTAAGGACACTATGACAACGAACAGCGTCCACTGTGTGGATTTATTTACATCCTCGAAAGACGTTACGTTTCGAAATACAATATTACAAAATGGTATAAGTCGGGTCCTTTGTAAACCGAGATCTTCGCCGCTATTTCTAACTAAGTAATGTGTGAGAAAAGATACAACAGTGTCTAGGATGTTGTGAGAATGTGAGAAAAATACAATAGGCTCTAGGATAGGTTTAGTTTCGTTTTTCTTTTAACATCCATCACCAGGTACAACCATAAGAATATTTGAGTTTCTCCTTTCATTTCCTTTATAATGACAGGTTTGTTACATTTCAGAGGTTAACGTTTCGCTTCTCGGCTGCCGTTGAACGGCATAAATAATCTTACGTTAATGTGCAATTTTTTTAAAAAAGAAAATTATCCGATTTGCTTTTTATATATAAGTATGATTACGACGATAGTTTTAATAAATTCTTAATTAGCATGCACGTTTCATTTTAAAATATTTAGTGAGGAATGCATGCCAAGAAACCGAGATTTACCGAGAAATGAAAGAAAAATACGAATAACAGCTTTCTAAGCCCCCACGCACGGAATTTTAACAAGGGACTTAAAAACTTAATTGGGAATAATAATAATATTTAAAATATGATTTACATTTTTTTCAAATCCCTGAAGCGAAATTTATGCAGGTTACTAGTAGTGGTTTTAAAAGTTATGCGGATGTATTCCACGGCTTTAGCGCTGGTAAAGGAATTAACAAAAGATAAACTGAGGCACAGCAGTTTCTGACAATCCAGTTTTTAAAGCAATCAATATTAGTTAGGAAAATAAGAAAAATTTGTATTTCTTTTTAAGAGAGAATAATTTGAAAATAATTAAGGAATTTCTTGTTAAGCATTATGGCTCGAGTTGTTGTGATACCGTTAAGAATACGAGGGAGCTCATAAATAGTATAATTCTTCACACATCTGGTTGCCATTGATTTGAGAGAGTAGATAATTTAAAAATCAATTTTAAGGAAATATCAATTTTCTTTTAAGATCAAATGAATTTATTTTACAACAGCGATGTTAAAAAAATGCATCCTTAAAGTCGTACATGCGATTATCAACGATTTTATTCTATACTCCGCAAGATCACTAGTATTCTGTATATAGTTTTCAATACCAATACTTGGTACTTATGAATGACTGCAAATTTTATTTCAGTTTATCCGTCAGTTAAATTGCAATTCGCATTTCGAAGAGTGCTACTTTATTAGTTTTTTAAATAGCTTCTTCGGACTTCCAGACGTAGTGAATTTGCTGAAGCTAGTTTTCTTTAAATTGCGATAGCTCGTGAAATAAAGATGTACCCACCTTAAAAATAGTAATATTGAATGCTTCTAAGATTTTTAATTAAACTCATGAGTAAAATTCTGGAAAAGTTTCTCAAGTCCGAAATCTCTCATTTATGTTTTAAAATCTTACAAAAACTAAAGAAAAGAGAAACTTTAAAATTCTTGAGATCCCTGATGTATCATGTAAGAAATAATCAGATGTAGGTCATTAGGTCAGCGGTCATCTTGAGGTATGGAGTCAATGCCATATTCTACATGAAATGAATTCATTCTGCCTTCGAAAGAACGGCCTGATAATTTTTAAAGATGTAAAATATGTCAAATCTCTGGCGAAATCATTAAAGCACACAGATAAATTGATGTGCAACGGGCCTGTAGTAGTAGTAATCTCTACAGTGTTACAACGGGTCTGTAGTAACACTGTAGGGATTATTTTAATTTTATAATATCTATTTTTAAAACTGAAACGCTTTCCTTTAAATTCTTGTTTCGGGCCTACAACTCTCTGCCAGAATTAGATTTCAATACCGCGTTTTATGTAAATGAAGTAGAACCACTATTTCATGAAACGTTCAGTCACCTCAGTAGAAGAGCTCAAAAGCGTGATCTGCCTTCGGGCCACGTCGTTGCTATAAACCTATCTTACTACCTACGACCGTAGTCTTACTTTTCTATTAGTAGTCGCCGGTGAAATTTTTAATTACGAGCCTCGGTTACCTCCGTATAGCTTCGGCTAAAGTTTAGCTAGTTATAATTAGTTTTGTCTCTAATTTTCTATCTCAAGTTAAAGCCCAAGTGGAAACTTTCTTGTAAGCTCAAGAGGAGCCGTCTGTTAGCATTTCTTTGAGTGAATAAAAGGGTATTTTAACCCTTCTTTGGACTTATATTTTATAGTTGTAAGAAGACCAGCGAATAGTCGCTAGATCCTTCCTTAAGGTTCTAGTAGCCAAAGACATGTAAATTAACTAGACCTTTATAACATGAGTTGAGCTTATTAATGGATAGAGATTTTATTTAACGAAACTTTGAAGTCTAATTTTAATTCTTGGTATGATCTCAGGACAGAATTGAGCACGAAACTGAAATGCCATTTCGGTAAAGAATTAGTAACTAAAGCAGTTTAACTACAAATTTGATATTTGTAAATTAGTAACTTAATGCACAGAATTGTCAAGAACTACACAAAAAATTGTCTTCAAGGAAACCCAATAAATTACGACGATCTGGATATTTAAACAGAAGATTCCCTTTTCCGAATTTTTTTCTTCTGCTGCGAACTGGTTTTAGTTTTACATGGGCCATAGGGTTTAACGACCATGCATTGTGCACCATGCATTGAACATTGTGTAGCGTTTGTAATAACAATAGTTCCAATGGCTATGCGCGTAACTGAAATATTACATTTAACTAAAAGACGTAAAAACTACAAATCTGTGCGAATTTAGTTTAATGGTTTAAAACTTTTAAACTGCATTTTTACAAAATTGTTTTCATTTTATACCTACTAAAACATTTAATGTTATTCATTCAAATAAAGTCACAAAGCCACAAAAGTCACAAAATGCTAATAAATATAGTAGATTTGAATATTATATTGTCTGAAGAAATGTATATTTGATACAAATTTTACAAAAAATATGTTTTTAAGCATTATTTCAGAAAGTTTTTTGAATCTTTGAATTTTATGTTAGGAAGTTCTTGTTTCCGTGCCACTAATGCGTCATTAGTTATATTTATGTAAATCTGATTACCTATGCGAATAAAACTAAATTCTTAAAATTGCCCAAAAAAGTGTGAAACGTATTTTATTATATCTTAATAGAGAAAAAGTATTAAAAATTTCAAAATATTTTTGGAGCATTCTAAAAATATGCTGAACTGTCAGAAAAAGTTTCAGTAGTTAAGTTAAAAAAACTATATAAAGGTAAAACACTTGGCAAATACATTCACATTACTAAGAGATAAACCAAATTTTCCATTCTTTTCAGACGATAAGAGTTATAAATAGAACTTGAATAGAAAAAGCTGTTTCCTCTTTCTGCTTTTATTTGAGAAATGCTAGAGATGCACATTAAAGAAAATTATTTCTTTTCAAGTAGCATTACAATAGGTTTCGTAATGAGTGAATTTAACAGGATGCTTAACTTATTTTCTTAATTGCTATCACTTACAGCATGAATAGTTGAACATTTTCATTTTATAAAACAAATAGAGAGCCTTTCAAAACCTCATCTTAATGTTATAGTAATTTTATTCAACAGGAATTAAATGAAAGAAACTTGAATCAAGTATATAATAATTAGTTGCCTTAATTCTCTATGCATTTTCAAAGAGGAAATTTGTTTTTGGCTTTAGAAACATTTTTAGCTAGATCTTTCTCAAATTTTTCGACCTTTACGCTACCAAATACTTAACAGCTACACTGCACTACCCCAGACTGTAAATTCGCCAGTACCCTAGGCGCTAGTCACCAATCCCAGTACCCTCGGCGGTCGCCTGTGCCCATAGGTTTGGCGGGCTCCCGTTGATCATTGGTTATGGTCAAAATTGTTTTTCTGTTTAATTTAATTTTAGCAATTTATCTAAATCGCTTGCTTGGCTACTTACCAATGACCTTATGTGTTGATCATCAGTCACCATAGATCCCAGGTAACTAATTGTTTTGACAGGCACTAGCATCTTACGGTGTAATTTTATTTCAAAAGTTTATTTAAATTTACTTTTTCCCTCCCAGTGGTGACATGTGTGTTGATCTATAGCAGGGATGAACAAAATCTGGCCGACTTGCCGAATGCTGCCTTTTTATCTGCTCGTTACTAACTGCTGTGGGAAAATATTTTCATCTTTTTCTCACCTAATTTTGTATGCAAAGTATCAAAATCTGCAGCAGGAGAGTGCATCTGTTCTTACAGAGTATACGCCCTTACATTATGCATGACTATACCAGCAGTACACCTAAGCCGGGAACACTAGATTTGATAGAAAGCATGTGTGTCTGCCGAAGAATACAGTCCTGTTATTTCTAGCACCTAGAAATTAAATAATGACATATTAATATTATCGAGATTAGAAGACTGATCAGAAAGAGATCGTAGGGAAATAATTTTCTTTGAAAGTCTAAATTTTTATTTGAAACGAAATAGTAGTCACATAAATCATTTGATGTCCAATAGGAACAGATCCCGCTTTTGGAATACAGTAGAACTCTTATTATCCAAGGTTCCGTGTTATCCGAGTCTAATGCAGTAAATAAAAAAAAGTCGTTAAAATAACCTCATTCAGAAAGTAAATGATCTGTAGACTTGGATTTTAGCAATAATTCAAACCGTAAAAATAAGAACCCCATCTTTACCACGTTTGAGCTCGGTAGCCTCGATACTTGCGTCTTTGAGTAAAAAATCACTTGGTTTTTGGTTTTCACACCACAGCGCAGCTAGTTGGACAACAAAGCAGCATGAGTGATTTTTTTTTCCTGTGTGTGTTTGTGTTCTATTGACTGTTGTTCTATTGACTGTTGTTCTATTGACTGTTGTTCTATTGACTCTTGTTGAGTAATGACTAGTAAAGAAAACGTGTGGTTTTACCACTAGCGTTAAAGCTTGCTACTTTTAACAGGCTGGATCCCGGTAATCTGAAAGATGTCCTTTACAGGCTGGGAGAACCGCAAAACGATGTGGAACAATCTGCATTCTGAAAAGCTGGAAACACATTTAGCCGAATGACGATGACACATAAATGACACAAAGTCAAGAAGCAGATGTGGCTATTTTAAACCACCTACAAGTTACATAGGCAGCAACAAATGAAGACGTGGATTATTGTATGCAAGATGATGAATAATTTAAACTATCTGAAGAGGCCACTATAAATTTAATAAATTTAATAAATTTAGTCAAGCACAATGAAATTTCTGATGACGAAGACGTGGGTGTTTTGTATTAGCAGAAACTACTGTCGCCAGCTTGTCTCCGACAGAGGAGAATGTTTACGAGTAGCGCATTAGAAGCGGCGCTAAATTGTCTGTGAGACACTGTTTCTTTTTTATTTGTTTAATTTCTTTTATACATCGTTTTAGATTTATTATAATATTTAAACAGAACATGTGGCAACGATTAGATAATTCTTCAGATAATACAATTTTGCACATTCTGAGTTGTGATTGAGATGTAACGCTGTTAAGTGAACTTAGCACCAGAGTGTCGCTATGGTAAATAAATATAGTGAATTTTAAAGAGTGCATTATTTCTATACTATGTGTGATAGTATTCTATTGTAGACAATGTGCTATCGACGAAGTAAATTTAATTCAGTGGGTATTGCTCAAACCAAGATCAGTCACACACGTTGCGTAAATACGATCAAAAAGTCTCTGTGCTGAACAGCAAGACGACAAGTAATTTGCCGACATTATGATGTTGCGACGTCTACACAACACAGCGGCAAAAAAGCGAAGCAGCGCAATGAAACAGAAGACTGTTACAGAATTTTTTAAATTATGTGATATGTTATGTATACTGTACAGTACCTCATTTATGTTGCGTGACTGTGTTTTCAAGTGTATATCACGTATCATGTTTAGTACTATATGTGTATATATATATATATATATATATATTTTCTATCGCTGTATACCTGCACGAATCCTGTATGTTAGTAAATTCTCTATAGTGTATGCAGTAAGACTATAATATTAAAGTTTAAATATTTAAAGTTAATATTAAAGTTTTCTTTGTATCAGTCTGGGGAAAGTTGGACGGATTTAATTTTAGGGTCCTCTAGAATGACCTCAATGTCTGTAGAATTAATTTTTGAACAAGAGTTATTGAGTGATCATAAACATATTTCTCTTAATTTAAATGAAATATGTTTGGAATATGATGAAGAAATTAGATTTTTACTTGATATACGATGAATCGAAAGATATGTGTTGTTGTTGTTTCAAATCTCCTTGGGGCAGGAAAGCCTACACCAAGTCCAATAGATCTCGCCACACAAGCAAATCGCAGATGTTGTCCTGCTCAGCCGACAGCTGTCTCAGGGAGACGCCTATATAATCCAGTAGGTGAGCGGGAGAGGCAGGGAGGGAACAGGCACATGAGGGGAAGGTCTTTTCTCCCTCTTTGAATGTCATACATAGAAGATGCCCACTTCTGAATCTGGCCATGGCCGTTTGGATAGGCCTAGGTCTTTTACTCAGAAGTGACAGGCTTGGTTGTTGTATGTTAAAGATATGTTAAAGGTTTAAGGAGTAAAACGAATAATTTAAGGGAGGAATTAATAAATATTGCAAAGAAAGATGAGCCTGATGATCTCGTAGTTAAACTGGAAAATATATTAGTTGATAAAGCCAATAGGGTCCTGAGATTTAAGGAGAAAGAATGTTATTCTGTGGGGGAAACCGGAACTGCAGAGATTAAAACGACGGATTCTCACATTTAGAAAACAGTATCAGATTAAAAACATTAATGAAAATGTTCATATAGAAAGGAAGATCTTATAAAAAAAAGAACTAGCTGCATATAAGAAAATATAAAGTTAGTAAAACGCCAAAGTAAAATAGGATGCTTTGTTGAGAGTGCAAAATATTATGGAGGATTCCTTAGTGCGGCTAATGGTAAAACATGCGTCTCGGAATAATTATGAGAGAAAAAGATAATACTGATGTGAATAATTCTGAGGCTATTAAGGGTTATTTTAATAGGAATTTTGATTGTGGTTCTCCGAAGGTTGTTTTTTCGGTGCCAATTTGTTGCAGGATAATGGATGCGCTTCGGGTCATGTGCCATTTAGTTTGGAGGAAATTAGCAACTTGGATAAGAAATTACGTAATCACAGTGTTCCGGGATCGGATAGGATTACGGCCACTATGGTAAATTTTTCTTTTAGAAATGTTCTGACATTTTTGTGTTATTATATAATAAATGCCTTTATTTATGCTGCTTTCTTACAGTTTGGAAAGTTTCTAGAGTTTTGTTTTTTCTAAAGTTTAGTGGGGTAACCCGACCTATATGCTTGTTAAACTTTTGTGCAAATGTTTTGGATAAGTTATTAACAAATAGGCTGTACTACTTTTTGTTAGAGAATAATTTTGTATCATCAAAATAATACGGATTTACGCCAGGCTGCTCCAAGGAAAATGCTCTTCATCATCGTTTCAATATTATTAGCTCACAAAGGTCTGAATTCCATGTGACTGTGGCCTCTTTTGATATCTCAAGAGCCCTCGATTCTATTAGATGGACATCTTTGCTCTCCACCCTTTGAGATTTTGGGATCCTCAAAAATATTTATGGAATCTTTCTTAGATATTTTAACGAAAGGAAAGTTATTTACAAATTTCAAAGGATATTTGTATTGAAAGAATGGTTTACAAAGGCTTCCCACAGGGTTCCTGTGTTCTGCAACACTGTAGTGTATGGTTAGTTAAAGAAAGCGTTTAAGAATGTTATGTTATGCTGATGACATTTTGCATGTGATTCTTGAAAATTCTTTGGAGAAATTAGAGAAACTGTTTTCATTTGCTGTAGAAGATTTCAGAATGTGGATTGAAAAAGAAAAATCTGAGATTAAATTTACAAAAAGTAATTTCTTGTTTTATCCAAACGGAGGAAAAAAACTAGACCACCACAACTAAAGTAGGAAGATGTTAGAATTAAATGTGTTGAAAATTTTAAATAGCTTGGTGTTTTTTTGATTGTAAATTGAATTTTGAAGAATATTTTAATTATATTTTAAAAAGAACTAATGCTCTTCCGTTGTATTAAAAGCGTTTCTGTTTGCTTACTTTAGTTCTTCAGAATAAATTACTCTGTTTTTTTTGTTTGTTTCTTTGAAGTGCATATTATATTTTTGTGCGTTTGTTTCTACTCTAAAGAGTAACATAAGTACGAAGTTTTTATTCTTCATTTTATGTGTTCCCAGGATAGATTCTTCTAAAACTAGAGCTTAGTGCTATGTGCTTTAGGATTTGCCTATGTAAAGTGAGGAATACTGAAAGAATTACTAGAATATGGAGGGAAAGTGCATAGTGGAGACACTGTTCTTGAGACCAAGTGAAAAATTCTGATGACCGCTTATCTTGATCACTGGAAATTTGCTGTTACTTGCAAGATGGTACTATTAAATTGCCGAGTACAGAACGTTCACAGTTGTAATGCGTAACAGTTATACAATTAAATTTAAAATAAAGGTGTTGTAGATGTTACATTAGCAAGAGCTTTGTAAATTTACAATATGTTTATAATTCTGCTAATCAACACATGTTTTAGAAACTTTTTACTATTATGGCACATGTTAAACATACAAATATAATAAGGGCAGAGTGTAGATACAGCACAGATGTAAAGATGAAATCAGTACAAGTATTTATACATCATAAATCATGAACCAAAACAAATTACAAATGAAGTTAATAATGTGGTGTAGTGTTAATGCTTCAACGATGTAAAGTTGAACTTTAATGAAAACTCTAATGATGGAACACAGCAAAATAATTTTATTGAACGTCCAAATTCAAAAGGCTAAATACAATCACAAGAGAAAAACCTGTTCTAAACATTTTGAAATTAAAATTTATATCGCTACGTTTCTCGTGCGAGAGCTATACGTGGCTCTCGAGCCTGCGTTTGAAACATTGCCAACAAAAAAATATTATTTGTTTTAAACAATTAAATCTAGTTAGCAACTATTGAAAAAACATATTCGGAAATTAAATAATAATCACGTTATGCTCTCGAGACAACTTTGCTTATTTTTACTGTTCAGTTTCTTCTTAATTTATGCAAACTTATGACAACTCCTCCCCTCATAAAAGAATTTTTCCTAGACTTTTGAAGGACAAGTTCTAAATACTTTTCACTGCTTTCAAAACACAAGTGGTAACCATTTAAGTGATAATGGAGAAACCAGTTACACTACCTTGCACTTATTTCTAGATAACACCAACTCAAAAATACAACAAAAAGATTTAAAGCACTCCTAATGTCAGTCTCATACAAAGTACATACCTCAAATTTTACAAAATGCTAATGCTTAAGATAAAACATTTAATTATAACAATTTTTGAAAATGAAATACACAATGCAAACAGTTTTGAATCTTCACAAAAATAATTCCAAAACGCTACAAAAATAATTTTCACCATTTTTCCTTACATTGTATCCACTAGAGATATTCAGTCATTAGACTAGGGCACGACTCAAGCCATCTGCATTACCATGTAATTTGCCTGGCCTATGAACAACTTCAAAGTTGTACTGCTGTAGACACAATGCCCATCGAGTCAAACGAGAATTTGATCCCATCATTTTGTTTAAAAAAGTCAACGGATTATGATCCGTCTGGATCTTGAATTTTTGTCCGTCTAAGTAATGATTTAGTTTCTTCAGTCCATAAATAATGGCCGCTAGTTCTCTTTCAATGGTGCTATAATTCCGCTCCGCTTTAGTAAAC
>KK112816.1:434796-453316 GCA_000611955.2 Stegodyphus mimosarum | reverse complement strand
TCTATCAACTGTGCAGTTTTATTTCCTAACAAATAATACTCTTTATCTAACTCTACCGGAGTAACCGCTGCCTTTGTGGTGACTACACCAAAATCACCTTCAATGGTGACTTTCGCCAAAGGTAAACATTTACATTCTGTGTCCAAAGGCTGTTTCACCCATACAGTTTCCCCTAATAAGTCACTAGTATCAATCCAAGTACTATTACACAGATCTATTCCAGCTCCAGTATCCTTCAGAAATTCTCTCTCTATCCCATTAATTACTGCTTTTTTGAAATACGGCTCAAAACATTTTCCTAAACTCTCCGTTCTTAGATTATTCACCAAGTTAGCCTTATTCTTTTCCAGCGATGGACAGTTAGGTCGGATATGTCCGTCCTTTCCACATTGGTAACACCTTATTTTCCGCTGTTTCTCGAAACCTGCCTCATTGAAAGCTTGCTTTTTTTTAGGAGCCTCCACTTTTCTATGCTCCTCTGATTCAATTCTTTGATGACCACTACTTTTCTGATTATAACTACCATTGGAATTTACATACCGCTCTCTATCTTTCTTAAATGGTTTCTTTAACCCCGCTCTCTGTTCTAACTTCCTCGTATCTCTTCGCAAAGCCTCATACCTGTCGCATTTCTCTGCTAAAATAGAAGCTGTTTTAAATTCTTCCCAATTGTCTAAGTAGTGCTCTCTTATTTCTAGAGGGACTCGCCGTTTGCTCGGTGAGCATAAGTTCCTTAAGACTTTCAAAATCTTGAACTTTCACTGAATCCAACCAATTCTCTAAATGCACTCTCAATTCATACACTAAATCCACCCATAACATTCCGTTTTTTCTAGAATGCTCTTCAAATTTTGTTTTTAGTGCCAAAGAATTAAGCTTGAATCTAAGCATGAGTAATTTCTTAACATGTTGATAGGCATCTCCTTTATCCGCTGGTTCTTTCACTATTGATTGGGTTACATCAAGAGGTAATAAAGGAATTAATTGCGAGACATAATTAATCTCCTTAATGTTCTCTTTTTGAGCTTGTTTCTCAAATAACATAAAGAATAATGAAATATCTATTTTACTCGGTTCAAAACGCGGTACTAGATCCTTCAAAGTAACCTTTTTTTCTCTAGATTGCTCAACTGTTGAAACCGTGGAAACTGGGCTATTAGTCTCAACCACATTCATCAGTTTTAACTTTTCCAATTCAAATACTCGCTCCCGTTCTCGTTCTGCTCTCTCTTGTTCACGTTTCCGTTCTGCTCTCTCTTGTTCACGTTCCCGCTCTGCTCTCTCTTTTTCGGCTATTTCTTCTGCTTTTTTCTGCTCAGCCGCAGCCCAAATTCTTGCCGCATATTCTTTCGCCGCTTCCTCTTCATAGTCCTCGGCATTTAGAATAGCCTGCCTAATTTCTCTTACTCTATTTGCCTGACACACATTTGTATCAAATTCCTCCGCTAACTCCAGTAGCAGAGCTTTAGTAAATTTTCTCATAAACTCACCCATTATGGAAAATTAAAGAAAAATAACCTACACCAAAATACAATAACACAAAAACAATAGGTCTATCTCAACTATATAAATATTGTCCTCTAACTCTGGACTAATTTAAAAACTAAATTTTTCTAAAGTATACCGTTACAATACTTCAAACAATTTAAACCTTTACTAAAACAATAGAATAAACAATTAAATTCCAATTAGCAAAAGTAACCACAAGACTAACTTTCAATAACCACCAGAAAACTTTTAATCCCCAATAACAGAGCTATATCCAAAATAAACCTAGTCTCGAATAACTGGCATAACTTCTCCAAAATCACAAAAATGGTACTCACCAATTTGAAGACGCCTTCGATGACTCTCCTGGCACTAACTTGGATACTCCAACTCTTCCGGGAAATTTCACAATTTTGCGGCACTAGATCACGCTTCCTCCGGTGTTTCCTTCTGACACACTGTCACTTTCTGAAGAGGCTTCACCACGCGATCTGTCCTTGCACCCAAAATTAGATCGTTCTTGTGTAGAGAAGAAAGTCTTGACTGGTCACATAAAGTCCTTTACAATATTACCTTTTCTGCAACATCCACTACGATCCAGAACACTCACACAAGGAGACGCTCGGAAATCAACGCAATAAGTTAACTCAAGTTCAAAGGCGAAAAAGTCCTTTCCTAAGTTTACTCTCAGGAACAATCCCACCGCTGCCACCAATTTTAATATTACTGCTGTGGTGTAGTGTTAATGCTTCAACGATGTAAAGTTGAACTTTAATGAAAACTCTAATGATGGAACACAGCAAAATAATTTTATTGAACGTCCAAATTCAAAAGGCTAAATACAATCACAAGAGAAAAACCTGTTCTAAACATTTTGAAATTAAAATTTATATCGCTACGTTTCTCGTGCGAGAGCTATACGTGGCTCTCGAGCCTGCGTTTGAAGTATTGCCAACAAAAAAATATTATTTATTTTAAACAATTAAATCTAGTTAGCAACTATTGAAAAAAACGGAAATTAAATAATAATAATCACGTTATGCTCTCGAGACAACTTTGCTTATTTTTACTGTTCAGTTTCTTCTTAATTTATTCAAACTTATGACAGTAAAAATGTTCATGGATACTTGTTGCTATTACATTATGCAAATCCTAATGGCAAATTATACTGGCAAAACTGCAGACCCGTATATCCATATTATGCACGAATAGTAATTACAGGTAAATAAGATGAATGCTAATAAGATAAGAAATGAAATGAACTGACTTTTTTTTAAACTTAGCGGCACCGTGAAGAGAAGAATAAAATTTTGTAACTCAGAGAATTACATTAACTTAGATAATGTTACGTTAGGTATTAACTTAAATAAATACAATAAATATTGATTTACGGACCATACATTATTACAGATAATACCTGTTTGTATATATTAATGATACAATACACATTGGTAAGCCAAAAGCAATAAAAATGTATATACATCTTAGTACTCAGTGCAAAATTTTAATACGAATAAAACCATGTAAGATACATCCTTAGCACAAAATCTAATAATTAGACGTAGATAATAGAATTTAATTGCAAGTAAACATTCAGAACAATACAAGCTGGGTTAATCATAAAAATAAACATTATTAAAGCAGATAATTATTATACAGTAAAAGTACACAAAACAAAACATTAAGTAAATTGATATAAATATAGGGCGTGCTGCTGGCCGGCACGGTGTCGTAGAAAAGTAACAGGGAAGTCATTTCAGGCTGTCAGAAATACTTTTAGCAACGTTAGTACAATCTTTAGTAAGTCTGAGCACGTATTTATTCTTATTTATATTCCTGATCCATCTGGGATAGTAGTTACAGTGTGCCTTTTTAAATGAGAATTCGTTGTTTTCGGGCAAAAATACAAGTAGCGATCGGAGACACCAGTACTGCCACAAATGCATTGGTCTCACTGCCTCTGAGGACAAATCTGTGAAGATAGGACATATATTGACCGTACCCTGTTAGTGGTGAGTTGCGAACTGGGTGAATATCCGTGGTACTGTGTGAATTGCAAACAGCCGCTGTATATTCTGGTCTACGTTTGGATAAAAATTATGCAGTGGGACTCGACTCCCAGTAATTTTACCATTGTTTCATTAATTCACATCTCAAAGTGGTTTTCAGATATAATTCAGAAAGGGCACACTGATGCTATTCATGTGGAGCACGTTAGCTGCGCTTTCCTCAATCACATCTGCTGCTTCGCTTCCTTTAATCACATTATGAGATGAAATCCATTGAAGCTTAGACTTCAGATTTCAAGTAATCTAAATTAATTGTTTACCTATCACTTTGATTTACGGAATGTCTGTTGCTGCCGGCCTGGATGGTCGGCAAGCTTGACACTGAATTTGTATACATTGTAAGGTTTTAATTAAACTAACCAAGTTTATTTTAATTTAAATCTTCTATCTCCTCTCTGCTTCAACTTCCTGTCAGAAGAAGCGCGCGTTTTTAGCTTATGCTAATTTTTTGAAATTCAGCCAAGCACTATTTAAGCCAAAGCTAGAAACCTCTCGGTGTGTGAGAGCTTTGCCTCAGATCACGGTCACGCTGCTCAACGTTCGCCTGACCAGCTAGCAGTTTAAATTTATAAGCCATAGTGCTTACTACGTGATTGCATTGTAAAATAAATTAAAGTGCGGTAGTATTTAGTATACCTTGCTACGCACCCTTTTAGATAGAGGCCAACTTCCGCGAATTGCTCTGCGAAGCAAAGTTTAATTTAAGTTCTATTTTAATTTATTTAAATTTATTTGATTGTTAAGTTCGACCAAAGTGTGGTCTGTTACGTTCTGTATCTCTCCCGAATTGGGAGGTTTGTATTTAATAGTGATTGAATAAAAGAGGATTTCAAATCCCTTCACGTGCAGTTATTCTCCAGCCCAGCAGTTACATCAGAACATAGCGTACCTTCCGCTCCCTGTTCCAGTTCAGGACTTAGAACGTAAGGATAAGAACCCTTTACAGAATTTACCATGTTCTCAAAGAATACACACAGAATGCTAAGTCCTGATAGTGGCGCCCGCACAAAAAGAAGAGGATGGCCTCAACAACAAGAAGACGAACCTGAGACACCTGCTGTACCTGTCCAGAATCCTGAGATAGCACCTCCTGGCATAGAAGGATTCGGCTACATCGTACAAACCATGCGAGCAGCCATGAAGCCAGCGGCAAGTTTTGACGGCAAGACAGCCGTAATCAATTTCCTGGAAAAGCTAGACTCCCACTTCATGCTATATCCAGTCCACGAATTTCAGAAAGTCGCTCTTGCTACCAGCGCTTTGAAGGGCCAAGCGCTAAGTTGGTTCAAGTGCATCGGAAAGAATCTCTTGGGGGAACCAGGAAGCCCCACATACACGTATGAAAATTTCAAGAATTCTCTAGTGAAAGCATTTCCCGTGGTGCGAGATCGAGCCAGATTGGAAGCTGAACTGTTTAGCCGATACCAAGAAAGAATAGAAGATTTGTCTAATTTTATTTTGAGGAAAATTCAAGTTTTCAAGCTTTTGTATGGAAGTCGCCCGGATCCTGAAATTATTCAAGTTATACTTCCTAGGCTACTGCCCCAAGTTCAAGATTTCATCGAACTAAGAAATCCAACAACATTAGACAGATTATTTGAGCTCGCGGTACAATTTGAAAGCCGAAGAACAGCCGACAACGAACGACGACGCCAATTTGAGCGAAGAAGTCAGTGGAGTTCGCCAAGACCGCAGCAAAAGCAAAATCAAAGTTACGGGAATAAGGCGAAGCAATGGCCGAAGAAAGATGTGTCTCCTAAAGCGAGCGGCGAACGAAGGGAATTTAATAGAAGAACAAGCAAAGATTCCGAGGGCAACCAGAAGAAAAAGAATTTAAACTAAGAGGGATTTCTTCGAGGAAGGTGAAGAAGTCCGAAGCAGCGCAAAACCCTTCCAAAATCAATTTAAACACCGTGGTCGTTAAGAATTTGAGTTTGCCGAAGATTGAAGTTCTAATCAACAACATACCGGCGACAGCCCTCTTGGATACAGGAGCCCAAAGCAGCTTCGTATCGGAAAGATTCTTTAAGAAGCACTTTCGACGTTACAGAATTTTTAGTGCAAGAGACACGGATGTCATAGCGGCCCAAGGAGAAAAATGTAGCTGTTTAGGAAAAGTACCATTGTTCGTGCGTATCAACAACGAACAGGTAAGAATCCTGTTTTATATTGTGCGTAACCTGCAGACTTGTATTATTCTAGGTGTGGACTTTTTTAGTTTGGCAGAAGCAAAAATTGATTTCAAGGGGGGAGAACTAACATTAAATATGAAGCCAATTGAAGCGAAGAATGATAAGCCCCCGCAGCTGGACTTGGAACATTTACAAGCAGAGGAAAAAGAGAAAATCCAAGGTCTGGTAAGTCACTTTGCGAATTTATTTAGTGATGTACCAGGCTTTACGCAGGTGGTGAACCACGACATTGACACGGGGGACGCTCAGCCAGTTAGGCAAAAGCCATATAGATATGATAGGACAAAAGAAGAAATAATTGAACATCATATTAAAGAGATGTTAAAGAATAAAATCATCACGCCAATTTCTAGCAGTTATGCTAGCCCCGTTGTCCTGTGTAAGAAAAATAATGATTACCCGATTACGCACCCGAAGCGGTGGCGTTTTGCTATAGATTATCGCAAGTTAAATTCAGTTACAAAATATCCTGTATATCCGTTGCCGATAATTGAAGAAATTATTCGAAATATTTCGTCTACAAAATACATGACTACATTAGATCTCACGAGTGGCTATTTTCAGATTGGGGTAAAACCCGAGGACGTACACAAAACCGCGTTCATAACGAAATCTGGTACGTACGCATTTCTTAGAATGCCGTTCGGATTATCCGGCGCGCCGGCAACGTTCCAAAGATGTATGGACATCGTCTTAAGACCAGTCCTTGGTAAAAGCACTTTCATATATTTAGACGATATTATAATTACGAGTAGTACTCTAGAACAACACTTACAAGATTTAAGAAAAGTATTTTCATTGTTAAACGAAGCTGGTTTAAAGATAAATGCGTCTAAATGTAAATTTGCCGCAAAAGAGTTACGTTATTTAGGATTTAAAATTTCCCAAAAGGGAATCGAAACGGATCAGTCAAAAATAGTAGCCATTAGAAATTATCCTGTTCCTAAAACAGCGAAGAAATTATCGTCGTTTCTCGGGATGTGTTCATATTACCGGGCTTTCATTAAAGACTTTGCAAAAATAGCTGAGCCACTGCTAAAGTTGAAAAGAAAAAAAGCTAGGTTTTCGTGGTCAGCAGAAGCCAACTTGGCGTTTCAAAAATTGAAAGACGCATTGACTCAAGCTCCCGTCTTAAAATTTCCAGAAGGGGATAAAGGATTAGAGATTTCAGCGGACGCTTCAGATTTCGCGATTGGTGCAGTGCTTTCCCAAAATGGTCAGCCCGTGGCTTTTTTCAGCCGAACATTAAATGAAACCCAAAGAAACTATTCCGCAACAGAGAGAGAAACTCTCGCAGTGTTAGCATCAGTACAGAAATTTCGTGTGTTCTTTGGAAGTTCTCCAGTAACTGTATATACCGACCACGCGGCGGTCACTAGACTCTATTCTGGAAAAAATTTATCACCCAGATTAATAAGGTGGGCTCTCAAATTACAGGAATATAACCTAATAATTAAACATACGCCGGGAAAGGAAAATGTTGTGGCAGATGCTTTAAGCAGAATTAACTTAGATGAAAATGGAAGTGTAATTAAGATAGCCATGTTAACATCCAAAGTATTAGATTCTCGTGAAACAGTAATAGCCGAACTCAAAAAAGATCCGGAGTTCAAAAATATATACAATTATTTGGCCGACCCTGAGAATTTCAATCATCCGGATATTGTGCCGATAAGAAATAGGGCCGAAAATTACGAATTAATTGACGGACTGTTATTCTATACGAAAGCTACTAATGAGAATCATGAATATAGACCGGTTATCCCAGCTAGCATGAGGTTGAATGTATTAGAAGAGTTGCATGATTGTGCCATTTCGGCTCATTTAGGTATAAGAAAAACTGTTCAGAGAGTTCGCGAGGCAGTTTTCTTTCCAGAACTGCAAAAGTTTACTAGGGCGTATGTCCAGTCGTGCCCAACATGTCAATTAAATAATTATGTTAATTTCCGCCCGGCCGGGTTCCTAAATAGTATTAAATCAGAATTCCCAAATCAAATAATAGGCATCGATTTACTTGGACCTTACCCTCGAAGTAAAGTTAATAAAAGCCGATATCTTTTAGTTATAGTGGATCATTTTAGCAAATGGTTAGAGTTAATTCCGTTAAAACGCGCGTCTGCAAAAATTGTAGTAGATTCAATTCTAAATAAGTATATTTTAAAATACGGGGCGCCCCTAAAAGTTATTTCAGACAATGGTCCTCAGTTTGTTAGTAAAATGTTTGAGGAAATGTGTGCAAAACTGGGCATACGTCATCTAAAGATGGTCCCGTATCGTCCGCAGTCAAACATAGCGGAACGGGTGAATAGAAATGTAGTGAAAATAATTCGTAGTTATGTGAAAAACTATCACTCTACCTGGGATAGCCATATAAATGAATTTGCATTTGCACTTAGGACCGCCAAACACGATACTACACAAAAAACACCCGCTGAACTCTTCTTAGGAAGAAAGATCTTGACCCCCCTAGATAAACTGTTCTTTGTACAGGAAAGGGCAGAAGAATTTAAAATGAGTGATATACAAAAGTTAATACGGGAAGCGACGGGAAATATAGAAATGGCCCAAAGAAAACAGAAATTGTATTATGACCTAAAAAGAAGAGAGGTCAAGTACAATGTGGGAGATGAAGTGTTGAAGATTAAACACAACTTGTCAAATGCCCCAGAGGAAAAGGTGGGGAAATTTTTTCCGCGTTTTGAAGGCCCGTTCACAATTGAACAAATTACGGGGGCAGTGGTTATATTAAAAAGAAATGATGGTCAAACGCTCAAAGCGAATGTGGACCAAATAAAACCGTTCTATAATCGCAGCAAAATGGCTGTATTTAAAGATTCGTTTCAGGATCCGAGGCAATCGACTAGCCAGGAAGATATACGTCAGCAAAAACAGCAGGAACCAGCTACAACGGCATCGAAATGTCAGAAGAAGAAAGCTCCCCCCCAACAAAGAAATAAGAACCAAAAAGGTGGTTTCAAAAGAAAGTCTCACGATGCAGGTGAACAAATCTACGAACGGAATTACGAGCGCACCAAGAGAAGAAAGCAGAATGGGCAAGGGAAGCCCAATGTATCCAAAAGAACTGTGGAATCATCGGACAGGTGCCTGAGAAGCAAGAAACGTCGATTGCAGCCTGAGAATCAACTTCCCGAATACAGCAGGAACCAGGACAAGCAACGAGCAAGGGCCCAGGAGAGAAGGGCCCAGTCCACCAAACGTCCAGCGGAGCAACCTCCTCTACAAAGGAAATTGCCGAGGATACAACGACGGAATTTCAAAAGAAAAAGAGACGAGCAGGCTCCGAAAGAACAACGAAAAACGAGGAAACTGAACCAGGCCACAACTTACTCAAGTTTTAAAGATTGGGCCAAGAAAAGGATGGACGATCATAATAAGATAAGTACAATTTCGTATTCAAAAGTTTAGTTAATTTTTGAGTATACTGCAAGTTGCAGGACTGATTTTACCTCAAGCGAGGTTGACTTTTACGCCAAGTGAGCGATAAGTTCTCATATGGAAAGTAAAATGTTTTGTTAAAAGAAATTGTAATTCTTAAAGATTTAAAATTACTTAATTTTGTAAATAGATTAATTCTGTAAAAGCAATGAATTGCTGAAAAGAATATGTTAACTAAATGATTTTGTATGACGCTTTGTCTAAAGACTTGTAAAATGTCTAGAATGAAAATTCGGAAAATTGAAAAACACGATTTAGTCTGTAGACTATTAATTCAATGTAATTTGATATTTCAAGAAAGTACCTTGAGAAAGGAATAGGAAGCACTTGCTGTAAGCTTAGAAATTTAACCTATATTTCTGTAAGCTTAGAAATTTAACCTCTATTTGCATTTCAGGATTGCTATGAAATTGTTAATGTGTTATGAAATGTAACAAATAATATTATGCTAGCAATGCACGTTAAGTGCAATATTAATGTGAATGTTGTGTGCAAACTGCGAATTTGTATGCATGAAAAGTTAAAGATTGACTATTTTAGAATGCAAGTGTTAATTAGGCTCTCCACCAAATACACTTAAAGTGTTAGACATAAAGCTAGTGAGAACCTTAGGATTAGCTGGTTATAGGGCGTTTTTTTCAGGTCTCGTATGTCAAGTTCTAACTAATGTTAGTCGATTGTAGGTGGAAGAGTTGAACACCCCCGAACACATAAAAACCCGCAATGGCGGTTTGCTTTACATCCAACACCGGTGAGAGAGCATACGGGGGAAGAATTTAATTGTGCTTGAATGATAATGTGTGTGTGCAAAATTACACAAAAAAAAAAAAATAAGGATTTGTACCACTTAGAATTATTCTGTTATTATGTCATACTAAAGTTGTTTTCCTTCCAGATTTTGCTGGAAGGAGTAAGACTGTTTGAAGAATAAGACTTGAAAAAAAAAATGTTGAAGATTGTTGTTCCAGAAAATTTCGTCTGTATTTTACACAAACATATATTGCCTTGTAAGAGTTGGCCTAAGTTTAGAACAGTGAAATTTTCGACTATTTAGAATTGCTAGTTTTCAACATGGTCCGTTTGGACCAAAGTAGTTTAACTATCGCAATTCTGGCGGGAAGTTTGTAAGGTTTTAGTTAAACTAACCAAGTTTATTTTAATTTAAATCTTTTCTATCTCCTCTCTGCTTCAACTTCCTGTCAGAAGAAGCGCGCGTTTTTAGCTTATGCTAATTTTTGAAGTTCAGCCAAGCACTATTTAAGCCAGAGGTAGAAACCTCTCGGTGTGTGAGAGCTTTGCCTCAGATCACGGTCACGCTGCTCAACGTTCGCCTGACCAGCTAGCAGTTTAAATTTATAAGCCATAGTGCTTACTACGTGATTGCATTGTAAAATAAATTAAAGTGCGGTAGTATTTAGTATACCTTGCTACGCACCCTTTTAGATAGAGGCCAACTTCCGCGAATTGCTCTGCGAAGCAAAGTTTATTTAAGTTCTATTTTAGGTTTAGTATTTAAATTTATTTGATTGTTAAGTTCGACCAAAGTGTGGTCTTTTACTTTCTGTATCTCTCCCGAATTGGGAGGTTTGTTATTAATAGTGAATTAATAAAAGAGGATTTCAAATCCCTTCACGTGCAGTTATTCTCCAGCCCAGCAGTTACATCAGAACATAGCGTACCTTCCGCTCCCTGTTCCAGTTCAGGACTTAGAACGTAAGGATAAGAACCCTTTACAGAATTTACCATGTTCTCAAAGAATACACACAGAATGCTAAGTCCTGATAACATCACTTTACTTTCTATTGCTAAGAGTAAAGTTCGGAGCCACTTTTTCTTTAAGTTCTGCCTGGGATACTGAATTATTGGGATGAAGCTTTTTAGACCATAGGTGGACTCGAAGTCATCATCCATTGCGCAGCAGGCTCCAACGTTATCAAGCTCTTCTTTACAGCCGTCAGTATGGGCATCTGCCTTTTTTTTGCAAGTGAAGGATTATAGCTTGGTACTATATCGAAGTCAGAAAAGTGGCAAGGAGAATGGACAATTGGATTTCTACTATCATTCTCAGTTACGATTACGTTTATAGTTGCGTGATTATAAGTGCTCAACTATTCTTTTAATAATTATAATCATCTGCCACATTTACAATTGTATTATAACTGTAATTACAAGAAAGAGATTAAGTCAAAATTGTAATTCCACTGTAATTTTATGTTCTGTTATTATGTAATTTAATTTGAAATACATTGCAATGTAATTACACTGTGATTTAATTAACCCACGAGAGTTACGTTTTAATTTCATCATTCATTCACAATTACAGTAAAACTAAGATTGTATAATTTATTTGAACTACAATGTAGTTGTAATAGTAATTTCAACTGCATTTGTAATTCAGTTTTACATTCATTAAAATTTCAGTTTTGCCCAGCTGTGTCTTTCATCCATGATTAATGCAAGTTTCATGAAAAATCATTAAAAAGCAAAATAAAGATAGTTTCTAATTTTCGGAACAGCACTTGTTTTCAAAACTGAGTTTGTTAGGCCGCATGATTGAATAATAAATGTGTAATAGTCTTATAGTGAAACATAATGCTAAGTGCAAATTAAATATTAAGTTATAAAGGTTTTTATGTTCAAAGTAGAATGCTAGTTAATGAAACCTGGAAGGCATTGCAAGTCACTTGTAAGCAGTAGTAATGATTCTCATTATGATAAGATTATTAAACATCTAAAAGAAGTGCATCTTTTTTAAGATTACGTTAGTGTTTGTCAAGTCCTTTTTAATTTGATAAGAATTTGTTTAATTCTAATATAAAGCTTTCTTTATTAGCAATGGAGAACGATGTGATATGTATTAAAAAATATTTTCCAAATTTTTTTCCATTTCAACTAAATAAACAATCATAAATTGACAATGGTATAAACCCATTTTTACTGTAAGTTTAGCACAGAATACTGCAGGCAAAGTTAATATTTATGAGTTGAAGTCTTTAACATTTTAAGCTCTCTGTCATATACAATTAAAACACGCCTTCTACTACAAAGCACAATTAGAGTCTCAAAGCACAATTATGAGGAAGTCGCAGATTTTCGCAAGAAAATATTTTATTTGTTATATGACAGTAAATAATAGTAATGTTATGTTTAAGGTAATATAAGAATCAACAGGCATTAATAGACGAATACATTAAAAATAGTGTAATAAACGAACCAAAACGAAATCTGAAAGGGTCGCTCAAACGGCTCTTTTAATGGTCGCCCAAAATGGCTCAACGGGAATAGCGAAACATTTTATTAGATACAAGTAGGATATGCATTAGACTAACATGGGAACATTATGCATCTTCTGCATATTTGGAAAGTAAAAAAAATATACAAAGTAATTCTATAAACATTTTGAACATTTTAATTAAATATATCATTAATTAAATGTATTTTTATTTAACTCAATCAGACTAAAAAATAATATTAAAAAATCTATCTATTGTTTTTAAATAGTTTGTTAATCAATAATTGACAGACTCAGTTTGAAAGACACACATGTTACATTTTGGCCAAATGGCAACAGACTCAAAGCACAAATGAAACAACGCAAAATCGTGTTTCCAGACTTGTAACCCTTTTGAGCTAGTAATTAAAATAAAGGCTTATAAATATGCGTCCTTATCCTTACTTCAAAAAGGGGGAGAAACAATGGTATTTTCTGACCACCAGGATACTCCGGAATAAGGTCTTAATGATAAAGTAATACCCAAACAGCAAGTGTTTGATTTATTACTTATTTCTTTTAAAAATATGGAACATCAGAATAGATTTTGAACAGTGATATTTTTGTTCGGATTCTGTTAAGGCAAACCGAGCTAAGTATATAAGAATTTTCGTATTTTCTTTAATATGTAAATTATTTTGCGACAAGATTTCCTTGTAAGTGTCTGACTGAAAATAATTTGAAAAAGGTAGATAGCTAACATACATTTGCTGCTTGCCTGTCTTGACGAAAACTATAGTAACATCCATTTTAATGGCATTTGTAATAGGCCGATTGTTTTCGGTATACGTTTAATTGCATTTTTGTCTGAATTCTTTTTTGCTTTCTAGTAAGATTACCATTTCGAAACATGCACAAACTTGCTACTTCTAATTTTGCATCTGCCTATGGATTTAAATATAGCGCACCATCGCTATAATGGCACATGAGTTCAAAATTACAACGAAAGCAGAGCTTAAAAAAATTAAAATAGATAAAATAAGGGGTGCGATAAAATAAACTTAGATACCGTGTCTTTCCCATCTTCAGGCTGCATCACTCACCAAAGTGACTGGACTACTGCCAAAATTTTGGTTCCTGGAGCCTTGCTTTCCGGAAAGTATCATTGTAAAACTTAGACAATGGTAGAGTGTGTTGAAACATGACAGTAAAAGGACACTTACTATTTGAGAGGAAAACTAGTCACAAATAAATTCATTTTAAATATCATTTAGCTGCTCCAGATAAACAGTTGGACAAAGAGGTAGCTTAAGTATCCTTAAAGAATGTGCTTTTAAATCTTTAGCGACTGTCTTCGTTATTATTGTTATGAAATTTAAAAGGAAATAGAATTAAATTATCATCTTCCGTGATGAAGAATGGATTACTGAATTTTACTCTATTCATTTGTTTAAATTCCAAACTTCATTCCTCTCACTTTCTGCTGTAAATCAAAAAGTCGTTTTTTTTTTGTCTAGAAACTTTATCAAATGTACAGTTAAAAATATTCCAAAAAATTAAAAACGGCAAACTGATCTTCGTATTC
Source organism: Stegodyphus mimosarum (assembly GCA_000611955.2). Lineage (NCBI taxonomy): Eukaryota > Metazoa > Arthropoda > Arachnida > Araneae > Eresidae > Stegodyphus > Stegodyphus mimosarum. Next base: position 439,315 of record KK112816.1, on the reverse strand, counting down.
ATATTCGAGTTTAATATCTGAAAGAGTTTTATGAAAAGTTCAAGACACTTAACAGAAAATCACATATCAAAACGAGCTGATTAGCATAACATTGCTTAACGGCAGGAACAAAGTATAATATTATTTAATGATTAATGCCACATGACATTAATTAATTGATTAACTTAATAAACACTGAATATGACGATAACATTCCCCCTAAAAAGCCCGTTTGGAAAATGAAATGAGTGGGAAGCAAAACATTGGCTTTCTCGCATGAAATCTACCCTGATCAAGCCTTTGTGCAATGGTAGAATGGCTGATTTGAGTTCTGCAACAGCCTGGAAGTTTATAACCAGCTCTCTTGTAGATTGCTCCTTTCATGTGTTCTTTGAGTATACTATCACAGAAAACGGTCTTCGGATGCAGTTTACTCTTGGCTGCCTTGGACAGGCAATATGCTAATTAATTCACGGCTTGAAAAGTGATTTCAGTTTCTTGATATGTTTAAAATACTTAATTATCAGGAACAGACATCAACATTTTTAACTGACTTGCTTGTGCACGAGACTTCCAATACATTTTATGTCCAAAAACCTTGAGAAAAATACATGTATGACCGTTCTATTTGAAATGTAAAATTTTCTATTTTGTCCCCTTCGAAGTAACATCCATTGGAATATAAAAAAATGCTACACCGCTTCTGTCCTTTCTGAAAACCTCCAGAAAATGCTTCTTTTGGACTCTGTATTAGACTCGCTGTCACATCGATTTGGATAACTTGAATTATTTGAAAACATTTATACTCTTATAGCCATTTTGGTAAGAGAAAACATTGGAGCTAGGGTATGAGAAACCTAGCAAGTAAAGTGGTTCTGGTGTTACAGAGATGTGTTCCTGATCAGAGAAACCGAAGTTTCTTTGCTAAAACAATCCTCACTCGTAATGTGTAATCACTCTCAATGATCAAAATAAGTTTTAATTCCGCTTACTCTCCAACACTAACCAGGCTGCTCTGAGTGATATCATTTCATATATTTCTTCGACAGAAAATGTGCTAATGCCTTCTAGCAGCTGCACTGTTTCTCAAAATTAAAGAATGTCTAAAGAACAAAATTTACTTATTATTTATTTGACAGATGACTGAAAGCAATTTGTAAAAGCTTAATTTAAGGTAGTTACTATTTTGCCAGTTGATTAATCTGGTTAAATTTTTGGATATTTTAAAATGATGGAAAAATTACCTCCCATGTGTTTTTCAACAAAATGTCCTTAAATATGATGTATTGTGATGTCCCGCAGAAATGTAAACCTCACATTTTGATTATATAGCGTTTACTAAACTGTTAGGGAAGTATTAACTGCATCAACTGATTGTTGATGAAGTCTTGGAGAATTGCATACCACTGTTTTGAAAGTGTTTTTTTCAGATTCTAGAAAAATCAGTCGAGGCATCTGCACGCTATAATTCGGCGATCTAAGACCTCCCATACTTGCTCAATTGGATTCACGTCTGATGAGCAAGTTGGTCAAACCATTCGAAAAATATCTGCTGTTTCCAAGTATTCTAGGGATTCTTGATGCAGACGAGCATTATCAAGCAGTCTGGGTCAAAAGCTCCCATAAACGTATCTACATTGAGTTCAAGACCTCATCCATACACATCTGTAATTGGTTACAGGATCTCTTTTGAAGATATGAAATTCAGTGTGCACCTTTTTGATGATTCCGCGCAGAACATGAAACCGTTTCCATGGAAACAGGATCGTTCATGAATAAAGCAAGGGAAGCTGTGAGTGCTTCGCTCCATTCAGATGATAATACGGCTAAAATCACAGTTCAGTGCTATATTCGGACTCGTTAGCAAAGAGCACACGGTTCCATTCCTCTTGGTTACACTCAATATGACGATAACACCCCTTTCAACAAGTCCCTTCGGAAAACAAAATGAGTGGGAAGCAAACCATTGGCTTTTTCGCGTAAAATATAGCTTCATTAAGCCTTCGTGCAGTAAAAGAACGGCTGATTTGAGTTTCTTTCACAACCTGAAGGTTTTAAACCAACTCTATTGTAGTTGGCCGCTTCATGTTTTCTTCGAGTATACAATCACAAAAAACGGTCTTCGGATACAGTTGTTGCTCTTGGCCAGCCTTAAACAGACAATCTGCTAATTGATTCACGACTTCAAAGTTTCTTGGTTAGATTTCAGTTTCTTGGTATGATATTTAGAAAGCTATTTAGTTAATTTTTGAAAGCTATTTAGATTTTGTAGGACCTCCGATTGTGTTTGCTCCCGCTGCGAGTCTACATATTAACCGCCAATTTTACCATTTACATAAATTATGGCTTTGTGTAGTAATTAATGAATGCTGATCTCTTTTAGAAAATATATTAACTTTAAACAATAGTGCTTACTCGAATTCCAACTTGTGCCCATTCCGCAATAGTCTAATTTGCACATCTCATGAGAAAGCCTATGCGTAGTAGTCGAATTTTGCGTTCAATTGCAAATAACCATCATAAATAATTACATCATTGGAAATTGAATGAAAAGATTTATCAGTAAATCATTGATAATTTTTTTTAAACTATCCTTTAATTCTAACGAGCAGTGTAAGTTGAGTATTGCAGTTTTCACGCATGTAACGTGGATTTTTCGCAAACGTTTTACATAATGAAATAATTCCCGCAAGCCAAAATATAATGGTCTGTCTTTTTCCTAGAACACGAAACTCTTATACTGAAAACAATTACAACTTCTTTTAGATATTATAAAACTATATAAAAATAAAACTTTAGCTGGTAACTCTTCAATATTGGCTTACTTAAGTTTTATTACAAATTAAAACGTTAAACATAATCTGTTTTATATATTAATATAATAAACAATTTTTAAGTTTTATATAATAGCACTAATGAGGCCTAACATTTACTTTTCTCTAAGAACATTTTTATTTATTTGCTTACTTATTTATTTATAGTTTTTCATTATAACTAATTTTTTATCAATGTACAAGTGAATTTTGTTAACTGAAAATTTAAAAGAGGAAAAAAGTTTTTGTTTTTAAATATATATATTTCCTCCATAAAGAAAATTATTTTTGGTCTATGACAGGTGAACTTCATACAAAAATTACAATTCTGAAAGGGAAAAATTAATACTGTCATTAATTTTCTTAAGGAAAATTCCTTACTTAAATATGAGTAAGTTTTAAAATAATTTTTCTTTCAAAATGTAATTTATTTACGATGAACATTTAATATATTTTTTAATGTATAAAGATGGGGAAAATTCATAGAAGAAGGTATTACAGGAGAAGTATTAATGTAAATTAAAAGGAAATAATACATTAAAAATATATTTCTCTCCATTTAAAAATAAGGGCTAAATGAATCTTTAATTTTGACCAATTTTTACAGAAATGAGCAAGAAGACATAATTAAGTGAGCAGAAAAAGCATACTATAAAATATCACAGTCTGAAAACTTCAGATTCCAATCTAGTCTGAAAGAGTTTACCATAAATTTTTTTTAAATTTAAATATTTAAAAAAATTTAAATATATAAATATCATAAGATAGAAAAGAAATTGCAATCTGGTCTTGGTATGCCAATTTGAGTTTATAAAATCTTATATATAAAGTGAGTTTTATATAAAGTATCTTAAACTTTTATTACGGAACTTATCAAAGGAACAATTTTAGAATGCAGTAGCTTTGAAAACAATGGTCGGATACGTTTAGATCCCGAATGCAATGGCAAAACACTCAAATTTTCAAACGGGGTTTTCTTTGAAGTATGCATTTCCCAGTTTTTCTTTTATAATAAGCACTTTATAATGATAATAATAAATAAAAAAATAAAGAAAGTCTGAAATTTTTCAGATTTTAAATTACGTAGAAAGGGCGTTTTTTTAACATTTTGTGTGTTACCTTTATTTATTGAATATCATGTTCTTCGCACTTAAACCATAAAATTCAGTTAAAGAACAATATCGCAAAATAATTTTAAACTGAGCGTATCTTTAGAATTTCTTATACACAGTCTCACGCGCTGGAGATAAAATTTTTTTTTCTGCACAACGTTGCCATAGTTTGCTTTGAAATTCTTGAGCCTTTTAATGAGAACTGAAGTTTTACAAAATATGAAATCGATAATAGAACAAAGAGCCCAAATTTCAAATTTGGGCTTCCGGATGCCCATATTCGCAGCAGGATTGCATCATTCAAAATTCGATGGCTCTAGGTACCGTCGTTTTATCACAATGCCAGAAACATACAGTGTCTCACAAAAGTGATGGGACACTTGTGCTTTACAAAAGGAAACTGTGGTAAAATAAATTAAAAAAACATGTAAAAATTTTTTTTTGTGTGTGTTTCATACTTAAATTTAGTAACAATTATTACATAACATACATTTTCTCAAAATATTAAAATATTAATTTAATAAAAAATACAATACAGAGCAAAAAATGGCTCACATAAGTGATGGGACACTTACTTTTCCACCAAATATTTATCCAAAAATTTTAATTTTTAAA
>KK112816.1:416319-434649 GCA_000611955.2 Stegodyphus mimosarum | reverse complement strand
CTGGTAGAATTTAAAATCGTTATGAAGGTTCAATTTTCGTGCTGAAGATTTCAAATTTTGATTTAATATGCCAATATACTTGTACTGATCCATTATACTGTCAATAAAAACAAGATTACCAACTCCAGCGGACGACATACACCCCCATACTATAATTCCTCCTTCACCATGTTTTACTGCTGGCACCAAGTTCTGTTTGCGAAATTTTTCCCTGGGTTTTCTCCACACCCAGATTCTACCGTCAGAGCCAAATATATTAAATTTACTCTCAACTTCATTCCAGTAATCAAAATTCTTATTTATGTTGGATTTTGCGAAAGCCAGTCTGAGTTTTCTATTCCTCTCACTTACGAAGAATTTTTGGCTGCTCTACCGTGATACCCAGTAGATCGAATTACTCTTCTAATAGTCTCAGGATTAAAAATTACTCCATATAATGCTTGTAAATCAGCAGCAGCTTTAGGAGCACTCATTCTTGGATTTTTTTTAATATTTCGAACGATAATTCGCTTTATTCCATTGTATAGCTTTGATGGTCGGCCAGGTCTTCTTTTATCCTGAATCATATGATTCTTTTTATATCGTTTAATGATACTGAAAACTGTTGAATGACTCAAGTTAACTGTTTCAGCAGTTTCTCTAATAGATTTTGCACGTTCAATATGCAAATTAATAACTAATTTTCGAATTTCAGGCAAAGTTTCTTTTCGTTTAGCATTCATGGCTGCACAGAGCTAAAAAACACAAAAATTCCAAAATAAACTGGAAAGAAATAATGCAGACGATTTTATAAATTATTGCCAATTGCTTTTGAGTAAAAATAAAAACCCCAAAAAATATTTTTAGACGATTTTTGTTGCATAGTCTAATGGTGTCCCATCACCTATGTGAGCCATTTTTTGCTCCGTTCTAAACAATTGTATTTTTATTAAATTAATATTTTGAGAAAATGTATGTTATGTAATAATTGTTACTAAATTTAAGTATGAAACACACCCAGAAAAAATTTTTACATGTTTTTTAATTTATTTTATTACGGTTTCCTTTTGTAAAGCACAAGTGTCCCATCACTTTTGTGAGACACTGTACATACATTTATGCACATTCTTCATTATTTAACTTCTTTAAATATAACAGCAGGGCTGCTATATTTGGTCGCAACAGTTAGAAAAGTGTACCGACATTTAACGTTTTCGACGCAAAATCGCAAAACGAAAACAATAGTCCTTCAGGGAGAAACCCCCTTTGGACTGATAAATATTAACTTTTAAAATTAATATCTGCAGTTTTAACTGAGAAAATCGTATCACAAAAATCTTGCGCATTACTAAAATTACAAATAAAAATCGTCTGCAATAAATATAACACTCAAGTTCAAGACAATATTTTGGATTTAATTAGTAATAGATTTTGCCTTTTGCTAATTATATTCTTCTTGAAAAATTGTCTTCTTGACTTCTCCAATAAAATTTTATACATTTACATATTTATTTCTACTTCTGTTTTTGATTTTTAAATTCATGTTTATTAGTATGTAATTTATTCATGTTTATTCATAAATTACATACTATCAGAAATTCGTAAAGTATTTTTAATTCGTAAATTAATCAACTAGAAAAAAGATTTTTATAGAAAAATTGCTTAAATTATTTAACAGTTCCTTGTGCAATAAAACATCACATATACAATAATAGAATAAAAAATTACAGAGTTTTGGGAACCAATTAAAGTCTTCCTCAGAGATACATTGTATAATTGATATAAATAATCAAATAATTGATAACTGAGTATTACCAAACTTGTTATAAATCTTGTGGAATACTTATTTATGCAAAGGCTAACTAACAGTTCTCCCAGCTAACTGGATGTACTGGAACAATAAATCAACGAATAGTCTAACAAAAGTAAAAGGGTACTAGTGCCTTCAAAAGCGTTAATAAGGTTTAATGATTGCAACGCAAAGAACTTAATCATCTAATATTTATATTTATAGATGCTTTCAGACTTTTCGGTATAGTTCCTAGAAGTAATAGAGTATAAATGTTGTTTGAATAATGTAATAGGCTATTTTAAGGTACAAGAAAAATACCTAAATTCATTGTTTTATTAAATGAAAATCGTAAAACTTATTTTAATGGATTTCTAAGTAAGCAATTTTTAAGATTTTTTATTTAAAAAAGTTCTTCTGCTTCCACATGTCAATACGGTCTTTCAAGTTTTTAATCCTGCGTTAAGACAATTTTTATTACGACAATTTCGCTTGTCATTTCCCTTCGCATTTACAGTTTCAACTTATGTCATGCTGAGTTGTGTAACTGTAGAAATGCTGATGACGTTGATCATTATTTCTTAAATTGTCTGCTTGCAGAAAGGGGCATCTGAAATGATAAGCTGTTGCTTTCTAGAAAACGTTGCCTAGAAACTTGTTATCGAACAAAAAAGCGCAGAAGATGTTTATCTATTAACGATATAGCTCAATTCCAACTACAACTTTCTAGAACTGCAATGTGAATTTGCTGTACATAACTACTAAGTGTGTACTGTAATTATCATACTTTAAACCATATAATTTAGCTTCACTTAACATCGTTTATCATTTATTGCATTTAATCTAATGTTACATTTTTCATTGTTGTGTATCTATATTTAACTTGCACTCACTTTTATATTGCCACAAATGCTTTGTATATTATACTACTGCACCATGCTATTTAACAGAAAATAACATTCTCTATATTCCTTTTATTTATTTCGAACTGATGTGCTATAGCTTTTTAACCACTTTAACTTTGCATTATGTTTTATATAAGTAGGTATATGTTAATGTATTACTTATTGTTATATGTAGTCTGAATATCATTGTATGTAATAATGTGATATACTACTTGTAACTTCTTTTTTTCTACCGTATGTGTTCCGTATTATATTAAAAATTATGAATTATGATAAACACCAAGCTGCATTTTTCACGTTCTTTTTATTCAACGTATTCAACTTCAGTTAAACTCTTAGAATTCCGTTGAGGGTTCTTAGCATTTAATTACTAAAGCTTTTTGTTTTGCTACAGTGTGCTGTATTAGTACTGTTTATTTCATTTGTATTGTTTTTGCATTTGCAGTATTTGCTATTTGACCCTCAGGTTTCTGTCTCTCTTTCGCGTACATTCGTTTGTTACTCCTGTATACATTTAACCACCTGATTATTTTGAGATTGATTTTACCCCTTTCAGATTTACATTTCTATTGTCGTGCAGTAGAGCAGCCTCTATTATTTGAGCAGAATATAGATATCTACCACAGGAGGACATATAATAGCTGTTCGCATAGTTCCTGGCAAACTGTTCATGTGGTCGTGGGATAATGGGGAACAACGATGAACTTGGGGTGACACACTTTACGCAGATGTTTCTCGTATGCTTTGCCTCAAGTAATCCAATTTCATTTTATTTTTCTTCTGCAATTACCATTAATCCTATAATAGTAAAAATCCGTTTCGCAAAATCGAAACCCTGCTTAACCAAAGTGGCGCAGAAAGATCATTTATAATTAGTGAATCCGAAAATTCATGCAAAGTCCTTTCATTGTTTTGTTATTTCGAGGCAAAAACGTATTTTATAATTTAAATAACTGATCTTAATGTATATTTTATGTTAAAATAGTGGACTGCAAAATCTCTGTCCTGAAAAAGAAAATGTCTTTCAATTAATTGCATTGTTTGATATATAATGACTTTTGTTCTACTGTGAGGTTTACGTAATTTGTTTAATCAGTTATTTTATGTTTGGAATCTTTTCTGTCACTTCCCTCTTTCAGTTTTCTCTCCAGAATGTAAATTAATTCGAGTGCATATAAGTGAGTGTTTGCGATTGTTAGACAGAGCGTGTTCTGCGTCTTGAAAGCCACGTTACTAGGTTTGCTCGGCTAAGAAAATAGTTCATGTCTTCTGTTTTTCAAGATTCTTGCCATTATTTGAATTCACGTAGATCAAGTCCGAGGGAACTTCGCGATAAATCATTCTGTGTAGCCTTTGGCTTTGAGTATTTAAAGTTAGTTTACATTTGAATCTCTACTTCGAGTTCTCGCCATAAAGCTGGCGGATTTGTAAGCACCAGGTGTTCCTTCTGTTCACCTATTTTTGCTTACAGTAAAAGGTCTTATATCTTTTCCGAGACTCTGTTGTATCTTCAGACAAAGAGATAAGTCGTTTTACGTCTATCAAAGGTTTGGTCGCAGTTTACAATAGTGAAAGACTTCAAACATTATTCTGTATTTAAAGAGATTCTCAAAAGTGAAATTTTGCAGCGTATCCCAAACGAAATTTGTCACTGAAGTTGACTATATTCTGCAAGAGAATTTTTAAAACTAGAAATTTCTTAGGATTATTATTAGGATATTCTAAAGTACTCAAAATCAAATTGCATGCGGGCCGCATGCACGACCCGAAAGCAGTTGGCGGGTCGCGTGCATGACCGGAAAACAGCTGGGGAGGGGGCAGATTTTTTTAAACAAAATTTAAAACTAAATTTCAAACAACTAACTAAATTTTAGCTTATTTTGAAATTTCACTTAATGAATATTTATCAAAACACGCATAAACAAATAATAATAATAATAATAAAGCAAATGAAAGATTTAAATTTATAGTGCTTATTATCTACGTATCTGTAACAAATATCTGTTGGTTACATTCGCAACTGAAATGTACAAACAGCTAAATATTAAATTTTTGGATTGACGTTTCTTGCAAACAATTCTAATATGTTGAATTAGCCACTAAACAACTTACTTTTAATATAAACTTAACAAATTCTGAAAACATACCAAATTTTCAGAGAAAAGTTTCTCAATGGAACAAAAATTTTTTCGCATGAAAAAATTTTAAATAGGATTGATAGGACTGTACTTAAATAATTTCTCTATTTTTTTCTGCAGCTCGACACCTGCAGGAGTTTTGAGTTTGATAACGTTTGTAGCCTTGGAGAAAAAGTATTGGCTACTATCTTCAGCCCGGATTGTAGATACTCATCGGCTATTCGAGTCCTTTTGTTAGACTTATTCATTCAACTAGCGATTGATTGAAGGAAAATAAAAGTACCAACTCATTAGGAGAAAAAGGCAAGGGCACACCAGAATATAAAAGTTTAACTAAATTTCGGTCGGCACATAAATTTATCAATTGCACCAACTTCCGATCTTACTCTACTCATGCGGTTAGCATGCGAGCATATTAAGTCCATAATTTTTCATTTAACTGGCATCGTAAATTTATCCATTCTACTTCATTTACATACAATAACAATCGCACATATAAATACAATCCATATGTTTATATGTGTTTTATATTTTATTTTAAATTGTCATTTCCTGAGATGCGATGATTAATATCCTAGTTTCCTTTAGCTTCTTTTTGTGGATGGATCGTGGCAGTGCACAAGTATTTAGCCAGTGGGGGCTTTAAACTGTCTTTGAATTTTCTACTAGGCAAGCGGTGGTGTTTAGAGAATAAGCGTTAAGATGCGCTGCCATTAAGCGGTGATAGATTGGGGTTGATTTGGGCTGGTGAATAATTTAAAAGATGTTGGCAGAAAAAGGGAGAAGTTAAATTTCTGTGGAGCCAACTAGAGTGATTCAGAGAAGATGAACTATTGACGTGGAAGTTAAAGCATAAGGGAGGTGAAGGGTGCATGTTACACAAATACAAACTGACTGATGAAATTTACAAATGAAAGATACAGACAATACAAAAGTAAAGAATGTAAACATATTGGTTGTGCATACAAAGTCCTTTTCCTGTTCTTCTAGGATTTATAGAGTTTTTAATTTCATCGTTAAAAAACGTGGAGCAGTAGACTCATTGGAAAGACTAGTAAGCTAGATTATGAAAAATGTGCGAGGTCTCTTGAATGGCTATTCAACTGGGGGATCATAATTTTCCAGTTTAGCAATATAAAAGTAATTTGAGTTTATCACTTTGGGGAAAGGTTGTGAGAACTTGTTAGAATGTAGTCCTCAACATGCGGAAGGTCAAGATCCATATGCTCCCATATGTTACTCATGAACCAAGGCGAGCTGGACGGAGAATTTTATTTTAGAAAATCTAGATTTTTCCTGTAAGTTTTGGGAGCTGTCATCCAAACTGGTGCTCCATAAAACAATATTGGACGTATTAGGAAAACGTGTAAGATTCTCTCTACTTCCGCACGGAGTTTAGATCTTACTCCTATCAGATTATATATGGCATGTATGGGGCATTTGCTTTGTTTAATTCATATAACATATATTCTTTAATGTTCAGCTGCTCATCCAAGACAATTCCTAAATATTTGGTACAGCTCACTGTTGGGAGTAGTTGATTACCAGTTTGTAAATTAAGACTGACTTGTTGATTTTGCGATATTTTCTGAAAAGTATGACACAGAATTTTCCTGCCTTTAGGTTGACATTCCATAGTTTGCACCAATATAATATGATGAAGTCTAAACTGCTTGTTGTCAGGGGCATGTTCGGGCCTGATTGATCTGGATATGACAACAAGTGTCATCTGCAGGTTTTATAATTTAGAGATTCCGGCATATCACCTAGATACATATTGATTAACGCTGGAGCTAAAAACAAACCTTGTGGTACTCCAGTACGTATGTACTTCTTTTTACAGAGCGTATATGCGACTCTTACTTGGAAAATACATTTTAGATATGAATTTCGGAGATGGGAAATTTTGCTTGATCACGTCAAATGTAGTAAGTTTGTACAAACGGCCTTCATGCCAGGTTTTATCGAAAGGCTTTTCTATGTCTAAGAAACAAATTGTGACGCTGCATTTGTTTGTGAAAGGCTTCGACAACCGTTTCAACTGCATTTACAATTTGTAGTGTAGTACTGTGATATTCTCTGAATCTAAACTGGCTAACTTTGAGGTCAATGTTTACAGTAAGAAGTTCACTGAGTCAGATATGTATCATACGCTCGCAAATGTTTTCAAGATAGGTGAATAGGATAATTGCTCTATAAATGGTTGGAATTTTCGCGTCATTTCCCGACTTAAGAAATGTAAATTTGTGACGCATATTTCCACTGTTGAGGAAATAAGCTAACCTTAAGCGTGTGTTAATAATATTTGTAAGAAGGATGTAACATTTTCTTGGCACTTCTTTTATTGCTCTGTTGGATATGTTGTCATATCAGCGAGATTTTTAGGTGTCGCATTTTTTGATTATTTTTGAGATTTCACTGGGTGTTGCATATGGAATGCTGGTAGAGTCAATGTTCTGCATATACTTCAAATAATGATTTCAAATTTCTTCATTGTTTTGTGAGCATCAAGTTGGTTTGTAACAAAGGAATCCTCTAGTAACGTTGCGAATTCTTAGGTGACTTCCTTTACTGTTTGAGCAGTGAAACTTGCATGTTGTAATGGTCCGATACGATTATCTCTTTCCGATCTTAGGGATCTTGCAGTCTTCCAGACTGTGTTGTGATCAAACTCCAAGTTTTCCAGGACTGTGCCCCATTTTTCTGTTCGATAGTCGTTTATTAGTTCTGTTATTTCTCTCATAAGATAGTTGAGATATCTTTTATCATTGGGTGTCCCGGGTGAGTTTCCAGCGTTTTCTGGCTCTGTTTTTTATTTAAAATATTTCAAGTATGTAGTCAGGAAGAGGTTTTGAGTTTTCATGATTAACGGACTTAGCAGAATTATTCAGCCCTTGACTGAATTTGGTACTGAAGCTCGTAATATCAAACTCAATGTTGGTTATGGTATGAAAGCTGAGAAATGCATTTTATACTTTCTAGCTGGGCTTTAAACTTTGCTCAGTTTGTGATTTTCTCTTTTGCAGTGCCGATGGATACAGTCCATAAAAGATGAACATCACCGCAAAGTGATCTGGTCTTAACTCTTCCAAAATTTCCAGATGTGGGGTGTGATGTATACCTTTAGTTCATACCATCACCTTCAGACTTTGATTCAAACTTAGGCCAATTTTCCTCATGCTGGTGGTAGATCATTCCACTACCAAGTATATCGCAGCACAATTTAAAGTTCAATATCACGAGATCCAATGTCCGCAGGATTTTCTTTTGAAAAAAAAAACGTGATGTCGATGCTTCGTAGGAATAGCTTCTATGGTTTGTGACGTTCTGTTGCAAACTAAAGTTTTCCACTTGCGTAGACAGCCAAGACAGAGCTACTCTGGAATCTGCCCATGATTTCAAAATTATACGTTTTTAAAGCGTTCAAGACAGATCGAAACACTTTGGCTAAAAATAAGTGGCACAGAGTTCTCGTCAACTTCTCTTATGGGTGCTACTTCTGTATTTAAGACCAAACGGCTAATTTTAAATGTGGCCATTTGGTATTTGGCGACAGCGGAAGGATACTGTGTAGGCGAATGAAGATGCTAAAATTTAATCTGCGTTTTTGTATAGCACAGTCAGTTGCAAGTATGGCACATCTTGGCATTTCACAGTTATTAATTTGACTAAATGTCTCTTGGAGCTTCAATTAGTTATCTGCGAAGTTTTGCAGAATAACTGAATTCAAGTAATATTTGATTAGCCATTATTTTTAGCAAAATATTCTGATCACTATAGTTCAAATAAACATTAGTCCTAAAGAACTAAAATGGAAGAAAGATCTGAATGCATTCGCCTCTTTGTCATAAGTGCGGTGAACTGTATACCTTTAGTCAGAAGGAATTCTGTAGTTACGCTGTGATGCATACGAGTTAGAAATGTGGGACCTGTAAGCTTAATCACACGTTGATTGGTAAACTGTCATACAATTCTTCCATTACAGTTAGTGATTCCTGAGATCCAAGTGGGACGTTTTGTATTTAAATTTCCAGCGATTAAAGTTGGATATTCAGCTCTTGCTGATTCTTGTGGGATTATATAAGTCTTCATTCGTAAACACTTCGTTTGGGGGATTATAAACTGAAATACAAGCCTGTTTAGCACTGCCGTAGATTAATACAGCTGTTTCTTCAATACGGATTGGATTTAGAGAATTTGAGATTTTTTTTATTAAAATGGCTGAATTATTTTAATAAAAAATGTGTTATGTGTGTCGTCTCTGCACATAATATATATGTTATGTGGGCGGTCTGTACGAATAATTTATATCCGTGAACCTTTGTGCGATTACTTAGTCTTATATGCATTTCATTTAGTAGCAAAACACAGCATTTGTGTCTTTGAAGAATGTTTTCTAATTATGTCTTCTGCTTCCTAACCCCATTGGCATTAACGAAGGAGATGTTAATATAACGGTTGCCTACCCCTATGCTGTAAGTTTGTGTTTCATTAAAGTTTAAATCGATGTTCAACATCGATTAGACAAGACAGTTATGGTTTCAAGGACTTCTATGCTTAATTGACAGTTTTAAATAAAAGTTTGGGTTTGCTAGTTTTCGTTTAAGATGCTTTTAGCTCTTCTGATCTAATCAAAAAATGAAAAATCATTTCTTCAGTCTTGTTTATTTTCTATTTTGCTTGCTTGCCTCTTAGGACGGGACAAACAACTCCCATATGAAGTATGATCGGATCCCTACATAGCGCATTTCTCTGTGCCATCTTCTTTCTTGTGCGAGCACTTTCATATTTCATGAATTTCAGCACCTTTCACGCATTTTGGCTTATGTAATACATGCTTTGGCTATGGCCGTAGCGCTACACCTGTGACATTGCACATAATCAGGTTTTGCTTCGTATGATTCAACAACCATTCTCATGGACATGAAGTATTCAGTTTTATTAATTTGTTTCCCTTCTGGTGTTCTTGGTGTTTCAATAAGGAATATGGGGAGTGGGATTGCGTTTCCCTGTTTATATTTCGTAAGCTGCGTAATTTTTAGACAATGTATTTCCAACTTTGTAAGTTTCTCTCTCTTCTGTGTCTTTGATGTGTACATTTGAGATTAAAGTCCTCATTACAACTTTGATTGGTTTACCTTATGTTAGTAAATATGCATGGAAAGATGTACCTTTTTCATTCAGATATTTAGTGACTTTTCTGTAGTCTTCTCCATCATGCCGTTTCATGTTAAGTGTTTGGCCATTTAGATTACCAATTATGTTTTTAGCGCAAAAAGGTTCGATTTCTCCTTTAAGTTTCTTCCAGTTGATATCTCCTTCAGATATTATTATTAGCGGGATTTTACTCTCTTGTTTTGTTGGGTGACTAAATCCATCTGGGCCTGTGTTTTACATTGGCTTCTTAGTTATTTGGTATTTCTACATTAGTGGTTAAATCTTGATCCATCTTATCTTCCGTCTGAAGGGGCTGAAATTTGTTAGTGTATCCTAAATGCGATTTCGAGGGTTGACTGAGAGTATGTTCGCCTATTTTCTGGCGTATTTTAAATTCGTAATCCATTGGAGTTCTTGGGGTTTCGCTGGTCTGTCAGAACCTTGTTATGAAGTATATGTTATGTATTTTATGTATGTATATATTTTATGTATGTATATATTTTATGTATCTTTGTCTGTCTGCCTTTCGAAATTAACTGGAATGTAATGACTGCTGAAATAGTTGCTAGTGCTTTTCTGTTTTCTTAATTAACAATGTATTGCAATCCACTGCTTAATGAATTTATCTATATCGAAATCTCTAATACTGTATTAAAACTAACACATAACTAAAATGTATTGGCGGGCCTCCAGTTTGATATCACTGTCCTAGGTTCCTTTTTTTAGGATTTTTATTTCCTGATTCTCTTGTATTTGAAATACAATATTATAAATTTCAGTTCTGTATTTTTCCAACTTTATCTGTAGGACATCTTTATCTCTAGAACTATTTAAAATAATATTTTAAAGAAAACAAAGGTTAATTTTTTTTTGCTTTGCAATGACAGATGAATATTGTATATTGTATATTCAAATGAAAACAAAATGCTTGAATACAATATTTTTAATTTCTTTTCATGCAAAATGCATTTACAGCTAGTGTTACTGACGAAAATGATGAGGACAAAATTAACTCTTTTTAAGCTTTAGGTAAATAAATCTGGTTATTTGTTATCTAGAAAAAAGTGACATCAGAAATAATTCTATATGATTTTGGCAGTTTTACTATTATTGATTTAGCTGATATTGTTATCAGTCTAATTGTTCATTATTATTATTTTTATTTTTACCATCAATTGCTGTAATAATAACAGGGATGAAAGTTTATTACTATTACTCGCTTTTTATTAAAATTTTAATAAATAAGCTTTGTAAATGTAAATTGTTTTGCTAAAAATAATCTGCCGGAGCAGCTAAATATATTTTTACACAAATGTAAGCACGTAGGAGCATTTATAGAATTATACTAAAATTTATGTTTTCTAACGTGACAAATGTCTCCCAAGAATAATAACTATCAGCTTAAATCATATGTAAATTACTCCTGTATTCTATTTGCATCTAGTAAGAATAATACTTTCTTGACGTTAGTCTTACTCGGCACTGAGAAACGCCGAGAACGCCGTATCCCATTTATTTTTGGCCGCGAAGTCTCTTCCTGAACACCTGTCCAGAATCGTAAGCACTAGAAGTGAATCATCAAGGATCAAGCTGATAACTTTGACGGCAGACAGCCTACTACATTGACATTTCACACGGAAATAAAGTTTTAAATTTCAATCTAACGCATAAAATAGACAGCTTAACATTTCTGAATAAATTATAATGAGTCTTTTTGTTGTACGTATCATCCATCAATGGAATCATTCTACTAGTTTCAGTTCTTCATTTGTAGTAGAAAGAAACATGCGAAATGTAAAAATTATTTTTTTCTACCAATTTTTTTAATCCAAGCTTTGGCTGTTCACTCATGCTTTTTTACGTGTATTCAATAGTTTTCCTATGCTTAATGTGTTCAAATAGATAAATCATTTTCGGTTGCAAACTTAAATGCGATAGTGTTTTTTTGTAATTTAACGTTTTCTAGTTGTAGTGTACAAGTGACTGAGTAAGTGGAGAATGGCTTATATTAAAAATGAAACTATATTGCTTCAAAATGTTTTTTTAATTTTATATTTAACACTTTCTAATTGTAATGTTCAACTGACTGAATAAGTGGAGAATGGCTTGTAATATATTGCTTCAAAATCCTACTACTCACCTTGGAATGCTCAATTCAATAAATAACTGAATTTTTAAAAATTAGTGAAATTTTATGGTATCATAGATTGCCATGAGAAAAATCTTTCATATTTTTACATTGTATGTTCTTTTATTTGCTTTCATTTTACAAATAAATGTCTGAAAAACAAATTAATTGTAAACATTTCGTTTTACCTACATTTAATATATGAGATGGGGCTATTTTAACTACACGAAAGAAAGGCCAAATTTGTTAAAATTATCATTTACTTTTATTATTTTATATCATCTTTACAACATAATTTTGTCACTTTCTGAGTGCCATATCATATGTAAATAACTTTTATAAAGTCCGACTTGTTCATAAATTTACAGAAAAGAAATTTATTTGCTTTTCATATCCTGAATTAAGACGCATCGTTAATTTTAACAAAATTAAACAAAGTGTTTTAATACACTCTGACATTGCCCTTTGAAAAGAATAAAACAATCAAACATTCTCAGTCATTAAGGAAATCATATGATCACTTGGATGAGACTGATTTGTATTTTAAATATATGTGCAGGACTCCAATAAAATAATCTGAAGACCATAGGTACAGCTTTCTTTTAAAGCCTCCAACGCTTATTTTCCTACTTCCCGTAGGAGAAAAATATGCTTAGAATACGTGATAGGATGATTTTTAAGATCTTAAAACTTGGGATCTTTGGCCGGCAGTTGGAGAGGGGGGCTTAGACGAGTATCAGATATCGGACCTGTTCATTGTTCATACTAAATTTCAATAAAACTTATGAAATATCTGTTTTTTAGTTTAATAACAAACTTTCAACTTCTGTAACAAATCAACTTCAAAATAAATACTAACTTTCATACAAAGTTGCAATATGACATAGAAAATCTTTAGGAATAGAATGCTGTGTTCGTATGGTTCATTTAATTTTGTAAAATACACAAAATCATTTTTAAATGTTTGGTATCTAGTGCTGAGTGCCTGGGTATGATCTATCACAGAAGTTGCAGAAAAGTATAGCATCAACCATTCTTGAAATAATTCATGAGATTATACTGTTAATAAATGTAAGTTTGTTGTTAATGAATATATCCTTTGTAAATTTTTGCAGTTGTGTCGCTGTATATGTATCATTGTCTTGTAAATACAGCTACAATGTGAATCTTGCTGTTTTTGTAATGGAAAATG
Organism: Stegodyphus mimosarum; assembly: GCA_000611955.2. Taxonomy (NCBI): domain Eukaryota; kingdom Metazoa; phylum Arthropoda; class Arachnida; order Araneae; family Eresidae; genus Stegodyphus; species Stegodyphus mimosarum. The sequence goes on along the minus strand of KK112816.1, from coordinate 421,361 downwards.
GGATCGGTGAATTAGAGTTATGTTTTACGGCACCTTTAAAAGTTTCAGAGAATTTCAAACCTTTAAAACAATTAAATTTTCGATAATTTTGAAATTTAAAGAAAAAGCGAATAAATTTCAATTATGTGATATTAAGACACATTTTTTCTGCAAACGTTTATTGTTTTGAAAACTGTGAATTATTATATTATTTTTTTACAGCTCAAAATAGTTGTAATCAAAAATAAAATGAAAATTTCTTAATTCTAAGACTTAGTAAATACAGTCTCATAGCCAGCGATATTAATGTTAATAGTAATATTAGCAGTATTTAAATACAAGTTGTGTGTTGGTTATAAGATTAATTTTTATAGGAAAAGAGATTTTATTTAAAAAACTAATTAACTAAAGGAAAATTAAATTATAGGCTTTGAATTTAACTTGTAAAAAACTTACCATTATCTCAGGCTGATATTGGTAATTTTGTTGTTATATTATACTTTAACTGTAGGTTGGGAATTTTTATCTATACTTTTTAAAGGATTCTTTCTGACTACTTAAGTCTGTAAGACAAATAATAATGATAATATCTTACGTTCATGTAATCAAATTGTAAATCTCCTGAAGTTAATGATCTTTGCAGAAAATACTACAGCAAGTGATTATATGAAAAACGTTCTAAAACTCTTGGTTCCACTTCCTTTTGAATTAATGGTTTTTCTTACTTTTTGATCTCAAGAATTCTGACAAAGTGCTGCCAAAGATTGTACTAGAAAACCTGAATCCAGCTTCCCCATCGAGTTACGATTTTCAATTGTCTTTTTTTAAAGATCCAAAAGCTTTCCAGTTTCGACTTAGATAATACAGAAAGTTTTAGAAGCAGCAAAGGATTTCAGTGTCTTTTACGGTAACGGCTATATTGTTTTTGGTTGGAGATAGTAGGTAGAACGTGCATTAGTGAGTGAAGAAAGCCAAGAATAGGCATTTGTAGGAAAATTTCTGTTTCAACCCAGTCAGATGAAAATGTCCTTTATCGGACTGTCATTTAAGCTTCATTCACCCCCGGATTGCATAGAAAACTGCCCGAGAGCAACAAGAGAACCCCTTCTGTTTATCTCCTCGTCGCATGAAAGTTTTTGCTTTAAGAAACGTCAGTTTTAATCTCAAAAAGTTACAAAATATGCCATTTAATGCTTGTCGTGGGATGGTCGGACGATGTTGGATGCACAAACTACCTTCACGTCAAAGATTTTCCTCTCTTCTCTTGTGACGTCTCCGGTTGAGGCCCGTGGTTTTCGTCTGGCACCTTGAAGAATCCAGGAGGCGAGAACTGTGCACTTTACACAAGGCAAATATAACTCTTTCTTTTTCGTAGTAAGTGATCCCATTACTCTTAACAGTTCATAGCTGACATATGTAAATTTGTTTATTTTACTTGCATTAGTGTAAGTAAACGGTTAATCTGTACAATTTACACTTTCTGAATGTATGCAATTCTTAGTTAAATGCATGCGGGATGTTCATCTATTCTAAAGGTATGTAAATGTAAAATTAAACCGTTTTAAGATGTAAGGTTTTTTGTGTTAACTAACTAGGTATTTTTTGTTCCGAATCTGTAACTGCCACCTCTTTCTTTTTGTTTTCCTGCCAGAATGAAAATTAGCTCTCGTATATTTAAGTAAGGGTGTGAGAGATTGTTAAGTCAGATCGTTTTCTGCCTGTTGAAGGTCAAGTTACGAGTTGTTATTCTAAGCGTTCCTGTCTAAGACGTTGCTTTATTTCTGCTGACAATACTGTCACGCAGGCGTATGCTTAAGGTGTAGGCCAACTTTCTCGCATAAGTTGCTCTTCAGTAGCTACTTAGATTTAGTTTTAAATTAAAATTCCATTTTTGATTTCACACCATAAATGCTGTCTGATTTGTAAGCACCATGTGTGCCTTCTGTCTAACTTCTGAATTTTAAACAAAAGGGTCTTTTATACCCGTCTCAAGTTCTGTTTCATCTTAGGTATAGCGATAAGTCACTTACACATCTAAGGATTCGCCGCTAGTTACAAATAGTTACAAGCAGAACTCCTATAAAGTATTACATTTATATTGGAAAATATATTGGCCACACTATGGAATGTTCCCTTTTCTCTTAGGCTAAGATTATTTTTCTTTAATTTTTGGTGTTAGTCACTACACTCTATTTCATGAGCATTCTTTATAGAAATGAAGCTTTTAATCCTTTTTACGCAACGCATTTCAGATAAGTTAAATATTTATTAGATGAAGCAGATTTAGATGTTATGATATTTTATTCAGTTAATGAATAAACTCCATTCAATTAACATTATAATTAATTATTTAGAATTAAACTTTTAATTACAATAAAACTACGATCACCATAAATATTTTTCTTCATATCAGAATTACATAAATATCGCCAACAGCAATTTATTTTAAGGAAAATGTTTTTCCTCAATACTTTTGTTTGCATTTTACTTTCGAGAAATAAGGTAGCTCTACGCGGCTTAATACATAATGAATATAATACACGTGAGATCAAATTCAGTAGGCTTATGGTATTTTCTTAACAGGACAAGACATGCATATGGTTTTTAATTATTCTAAATACTCAAGTCTTATTAAATGGATTTTCTCAAAAACGTACTGTAAAAGTACGATGACGAATATTTAGGTAGATATTTTAATTTTAAGAAACTAGCATGTTTTAGGCATCCATTTCAAATATCGTTAGGCTGTCGATTGCATTAAAAATTAAGATCTTGTGATAATGAGATGAGTTATGAGAAAGAATGAAAAGCAATTAAAATCGACTAGCGCTGCTTTTATTATTTTCACAATAAGTTCTCAGCAATCATATATCTTGCATTTCACGAATCACTGAGATGTATGTTTTGGTAAACAATGCGTATTTAAGTAACATACATTTTTAATTACTTTCTAAAACCTTCTTAACATATACTCGCCATATCCTTTGCTCATGTACTGTGAAGTTATATGTTAGTGTATTTTGAACGCTCCAGCTCTCATTAGAGATAAAATCTCCATCCCTGAAAAGCCGGAAATTCATACTCTAACGGTAATCGGAAAAGAAAGCAAGATTTTAATTTGTCAAAATTAAAGTGCGTAGAAGTACATTAAAGTGATTCTGTAATCTAAATTTTTATGTATTATTATAATTTTGAATATCGTGTACTTTGCCTTCCATTTCCATTGAATTTAGATTTCATTAATTTTCGTCAGAGATAAAAGATGCCATATGATAACGTTGCATTTTCACTCTATCATACTTTAAAAATTTCGTTTGCGCGGAAATTCTGCAGGGAAACCTCGGAAGAAGGTTTTTTCCTTTTCGTATACGCAGGTACTGTCAATAAATTCCAACTGTCAAAATTAATTTAAGAACCTTGAAAACAGAAATTTTAATTTTTTTTAAATACAAACACTAGGTCAAAAGAAGTGGATGATGATGAATTGAAGATAACGAAAGAGTCAGATCCACGTATCACAAGTGAAGAAAATTTCATGATGCCAGTCAATATTAATAGATCATTTGAAACGAATAAAAATGTTTTGTGGTCCTGATGTTTGGTTCTATAGCAACTCACAGTAGATTGCATTTATCTGATATCAAAATATGCAGCCTTAACGCATATTGTGACGGACAGGGAAAATGGATTCGTGATATTCTTCAAAAAAGGTAATATTCCAAAACAAAAGAAATCTCAGGTCCTGCAAAAAAACCAAATTGCATTCAAAGAAGATTTTGCTGTTTCTGGAGAGTACCTTGAAGGTGCGGCTTATTTTGAATTAATAGAAAAAAAGTAAATTATTAATATAGATACATATATGATTATCAATTTGATAATTTGAAATAATTTTACGCACTAAGTGCATTGCACTGACCAACACATATAGTGTGATTATTTAGTAGGATAAAGCTTAACTACATAAGGCAAAAACTGGCATTTGAAAGCCCTAATTTGGAATTTGAAATTTGTTTAATTATCAATTTCATGTTTTGTAACACTTCAACGAAATTTTGATAAACAAACTCGACGATTTCAAAGTGAGCAATGGCAACACTGTTCGTGAAAAAAAAAGACATTTTTATCTCCAGCGTGCGAGACTGTTTATCGGAAGTTTTAAAGATATGCTCCTTTTAAAATTATTTTGCTATATTGGTGTTTAATTGAATTTTATGGTTTAAGTACGAAGAGCATGATATTTAATAAATAAAGGTAACACAGAAAAGGTTAAAAAACGTCCCTTTGGGAGTAATGTAAAATATCAAAGCTTTCAGATTATTATTATTTTTTTATTGATTGAAGCGTTAAAAGCATCATTAGTTTTATGTAAAAGTCATGTGCTAAGAATTAATTTTAAAACGTTACAAAGCCTTATGCAGTCATTATTTTTAGAACAGAGGAAATTCTCAAATTAAAACGGATATCAAAGGAACTATTACAAACTGAAATTAGAATTTTATGCAATGCCCTCTACTTATTAAAAGTTTGTCCATTCAAGCACATTTGAGTATATTAAGTGGCTGATTTAATGAACGGTGACTTCAGTATTACAAATTACGGTATCAGCTTTGAACTAATTAAGTAATTTAGTTACTAGAAATTATTCTAGTAATTTATACTTAAATTATTAATTAAAAATCAATGCTAAAATTTAACTATTCCCGAAACATGGAATTAAATTTTTATGCGTATCTTACAAAAATCTTTCGTAATTACATATAGCTAATGACATTTTAAACTTTTGCAGAGAACTTCTACACCCGTATTCGTTTCGCATTGTTCATCAACAGTCTTTCAATTGCACTTTTAAGTTCGTAAAACTGTTGCTGTATTTTCAGAACTGCAATAATTGACATAACTGAAAGATGAATGAATTACAAATAGCTTTTTTGAGCTACAAACCGTTTGTTCCGCTTCCGGCGTTTTACTGTTGATTAGTAATATATACATTCAAAATAAAAGTAATTAAAAGTAAATAAAAAATTCTAAAAGTTTTCTTATGATAAATTATTATGAATATATAT
>KK112816.1:398378-416289 GCA_000611955.2 Stegodyphus mimosarum | reverse complement strand
ATATATATATATACATAGCAACACATGTTTATATATATACACACATATATACATAGCAACACATGTTTAGAATTTCCCATGTTAATGTTAAGTGCTGGCATACAATATCCTATTATTTTTTTAGTCTTTTATCTTTTCATCATATTAGTGTTCAGATTTCTTAGTATGATAGCTTACAAACATTTTTTTTCTTTTTAAAGTTTTGTGTATTAACTTTTTATTAAATATCACGTTCTTCGCACTTAGGCCACATAAAATTGAGTTCAACATCAAAATCACAAAATATTTAAAAGCAGAATATCTTTAGAATTGCCGACAGACAATCTCCTAAGCTAAAGTTGGATATTGTTCGGAAAACAGCCTTGACGCCAAAAAGGGAGAAAGAGCTTATTGTGGTATGGCAGAGTAATGGTTGTCATTCGATGACGTACTTCCTAGGGAGACAGCCGTAATACTTTTCCCTTGCTAAGGGATTATCTGTAGTATTACTTATTATCTGTAGTATTTATTATTAGTATTTATTGTTGTAGTATAGTAATTAAAGGGAGAAACAGCTTATTGTGGAATGGTAGGCAATGGTTGTCATTCGATGACGTACTTCCTCTAGGTAGACAGCCGTAATACTTTCCCTTGATAAGGGATTATCTGTAGTATTTATTATTGTAGTATAGTAATTAGTATTTATTACTGTAGTATTTATTATTGTAGTACTTATTCTGCAGTATTTACTTCCGTTGGCATGATGAAATGTCGCCCATACCCTTAAAGAAGCCAAGTTGACGCAACCAAGGCTGTTCTCCGAGCAATATCCCTAAAGTTTTATTCTGTACAGTGTTGCCACTGCTCGCTTTCAGATCGTTGAATTTGTTAACTAAAAACTTATTGAAAGTTTACAAAATATGAAATAAATAATAAAAAAAGAGAAAATCTGAAAGGTTTCAGATTTTAAATTGCGTCCAAAGGGGCGGTTTTTTAACATATTGTGTGTTACCTTTATTTATTAAATACCATGTTCTTCGCACTTAAACCGTAAATTCAGTTAAAGAACAATATCGCAAAATAATTTTAAACTGAGCAAATCTTTAGAATTTCCTATACACAGTCTCACGTTCTGGATATAAAAATGTTTTTTTTTTCTGTACAACGTTGCCGTTGCTCGCTTTGAAATCCTTGAATTTGTTAATCAAAAATTCGTTAAAGTTTTATAAAATATGAAACCGATAATAAAAAATTCCAAATTTCAAATTTGGCCTATATTCGCAGCAGGATTACGTCATTCAAACTTCGATGGCTCTAGGTACCGTCGTTTTATCACAATGCGAGAAACATACATACATTTATGCACATTCTTCATTATTTAATTTCTTTAAATATAATATAGGACTGCAATATTTAGTGGCAACAGTTTGAAAAGTGAAAAGACATTTAATGCTTCCGACGTAAAATTGCAAAACGAAAACAATAGTCCTTCATGGACAAAGCCTCTTTGGACTAAAAGTATTAGATGGAACATGAATTAAATTCATTTTCATTTAAATCAATCAGATTTAAAACAATATTCTTCAAGAAATATATCTATTTCTTTTAAATAGCTTAGTTCGTTAATTAATAATTGACAGATTCAGTTTGAAAGATTACCGAACATATTTAACACTTTGCCGAACGGCAATTGACTCGAACAAAAAGTGAAACGACGCATTTATACTGATTGAATGAATTTATACTGATTGAATTGCGTTTCGAGACTAATAGCTTTTTTTGGCTACAAAATTCTTTTTCATAATACTGAAGACATTGTTGTTGTTGTAAAGCATAAATTATTGATAAAATTATCTTAGTATGCAATTTACGCGCCTTCGGAATTAAAAATATGTTTTAAAACACGTTTTCATAACTGTTTGTTTTTTACTAGGATGTGTTTCACTTAGATGTTTCCAAATCGTAGAACTTTTATAGCATTTTTTATTTATGATGTTTCAGGATTGCAAGGTTTCGTCCCCTTTGCTACCGTAGCACTGGCGGCATTTCCTCTTGCGTTGTTTCCTTCGCAGTGACATCGCTTCGAATGCTTTCGCTGCAACAATTTAAACGAATAACTTAAAAACAATAGTTCTACCTAGTGGTTCTTGAAATTCTTTTACCGACTCATGACAAAGTTTAACAAAATTTTTACTATTACTAATACTTCTTACACTTAGACTATCCTTTGCTCAATATATAAAATTACTTGAAAATATAATTTAAAATATATGTAACTAGCCTGAGATAATTTGTGATTATTTTTCCAAAACATAATCTTAGAAAATGGATAAGGACATATAATACATGGTTCATAGCATCGACACATATTTTAAATTCGTCCTCACATGTACCGAATTTGACTACCTTTCATCTAAAAATGATGCAAATGTACTGCTGATAATCAAATAGCTGCAAAGAAGTACAACAAATTATTTTCACACATATAAAACATAATTAAATAAAATCATTTTAAAATAAGTGCTCACATATTTCATTTTTCGAGAATTCATAACTCTGTTACCTTTAAAATGTCTGAATTTTATTCGCGAATCAAAGGATGTCATCTAAAATCATTTAAATCGTAAGAATATTCCCTTTTTTATAACTGCATTTATTCTTTCTGTTTTCTTGAATTTAAGAATCAGTATAAGTTTCGTTGTATAAACAATAAGTTCTGTTAGCTAAATCTTTGTGAATTCCTTTGTTGTTGTCGTCTTGAAGTTAGTTACATTGTCTCAGAAATCGAAAATTATTTTTTATTAGTTACTTAATTGTTTCAAAATAACACCATAACTTATGAATACTCCAGCAACTGTCACTATAAGTCTCTTCTCAATAACAAATAAATTTCCTGCAGTCATTACAATGTTTATACCCTTGATGATTTGCAGTAGCATAGAATACGTGGAAATAGTTGCTGTGCTTGTATTGCAACGAATGATCATATGTGAACAATCAGTGGCAACTTGCTTAACATTTTCCCACTCTGCGCGGACAGTGTCTCCTTTAACTGTCAAATTTATGAATAGGCAAACAGACGTTATGAAATTCCAAGCGATAAATGCAATAAATATATTAGCTTTCAACACTTCCTCTGATGCGAAAACGATGCTTGCAGAGATATAGAACACACTTACAAAAACTGCGTAAATTAACAAAGAACAAATGTTCAAAGCTTCATCCGTAGCTTTCATTACGTGGACAAGATTTTTTATTCTTATAATTTCATTCGATATATTCACATGATTAATATCTTTTATGCTCATTCTTCCTTTAAATTGTTGGCCGTAACATTTTATGATATAATTTAATACATAATAGGTACTATTACATAACATTACACCAAGGCCGCATGACGATGAAGCTAAAGTTAATGAACTAATGACAGAAAATAAAACAAACCTAACACACATTTCCTGATATTCACTGGCTATATAAAACGGAAAACTAATCGTTTTTCTAAAATAATTCCAGTGCAGATAGAAAGTGTAAACTATGAGGAGATTAACAAAGATTAAATTTGAAAATAGATATAATAGTAACTGCTTCTTGATTGAATTTTGACCAACGACGCTGCTTGGACTTAAAAGCTTTGACAAGTCACTTACGTTTTCAATGGCGATATTAATCTTCCTTCTTTTCCAAATAAAATTTAAGCTTACCGCAAATCCAAGAGTGTTGCTTGAATATACCATAATCTTTGTAAAAGATGAATCTACCATCTGTTGCAGGAAAACAGTACTAATGACGAAGCAAATAATTCTCAAAATGTTTGGAAACAATGCCCATAGTTTGACTATGTTACAAATGCATTTTTTTCGTTCATAATCGATGGCAATAGGAATACCATTAAGCAGTCCAGCCAAACCAATAATAAAAAATGCATTATTTGTTTTCCACTGCTTTAATATAAATCTGAAAAAGCATTTTAAATGACATACTTCATAGGAAGATAAACAAATATTGGTTCTGCAATTCCGCATATTCCATAAATTACTGGGTGTAATAGTATCTGCTTGGAAAGCTCGAGACATTTTCTTAAAGCCTGTCGGATGTAAGAGAAAGTTTTAGAAAATAAAATCCTTTGCAGCTTTTGTTGTATGCTTATTAAGGCAGTCAAACAACTTGCTGATAAAATGCTTCTTATATTCGAAAATTAAATTTGCTATCAAGTCATAGCTTAACAGGCATATGTTCATCATAATTGACTTTTTAATGTTTTCTCACTAAAGAAAACCGTTGTCACGGCAATGCATAAAAACATTATCAAGGAAATAAATTCAGTGTCAAGAAGTAACAGCGTCAGAAACACGTTTTGTATTTTATTTTCTTAAACGCTATTGGAAAAATTGGAATTAGTTTACTATTTTCTAAAATTTGCATTATAGGAAAGCTTTTCGTAAAATTACGAAACCATGCACAGAAAACATTTTCTATGTAATAAATCCCATTTTCTATATGAAAGTAAAATGTGATAATTATTCGATAGGAGTGTCTTGTAGATTATTAGTAGAAGATGTTAAGGTATAAATTTCACATCAGTTACTGAGTTTAATGTTTTCACATGTGAAAATTCTAATTCTTCGAGAGGGATTTTTAAAATATTCAACCAATGATAAATAGATTTCTTCAGTTATTCATAACATACTTTTTCTATTATTCAAAGCATGCATATGCAGTTTGTTCTAAAAAAAATAAATCTATACTCCAGCTATTGTTTTCTATCAAAGATGAAGCATTTAAGTTATTACATCACAGTATCTTTAACTAATTTTTCCTAAAAAATTACTTTTAATTTTAAATTTAAAATGTTACCTTTAGTTAAACAAAAACAATACTTCAACAGACTATGGCAAAGATGAGAGATTCAAGATCATCATCTTTAGCATGTTATGATCAAATCTAAACTAGTGCACTGGCTGAATAAACTAATATTTTAGTTATAGTTTTTAAAAGAAACTCCAATTAACTAGCTGCAAATAGATAACTAATGGGTTCAGAAATATAGTTAATATTGCAGTATACATTTCCCTGATTTTTGTTCAACTCATTGGTTTTAGATACAAATCATTTGTATCTCATTTGTGTCTTTCTATACATCTTGTATTTTAAAGTAAATTCAGGAGAAGTACGAGCTAAAGAATCAAATTAATGGCGTTAAACTGCGTGCGCTTAAAATACGGGTTGATATCAATGCTATTGCTTAGTAAATTTAAGAAAAAGATCATAAAACTGCATTTGTTTGCCAATTCAAGTATACTTCTCTACAGAATTCACGGCAGTTTACATCCGGGCAATGTGCTTCTGTAGATTCAGTCTCTGAATGCATTCTTTCCTTCTGCTTCCGGAAGATAAAAGGAAGAAGAAATGAAATTCGCTTTTTGTTTACAACCTGACCATTTTTGATTAAATATCGTTCTTCTTTTCGGGAACCGTGGCACACAACATACATCAGAAGAAAAGTGATAAATACGTGAAACGATCTTATTTGTTAATGAAATGGAATTTAATTTGTCATTTAATTATACCCATATCATTCCAGTTATACTTTGAGATAATTTTCTGCGTCTTTATTTTTAATGAATGTTTGACGATGTTAAAACTGCTAGATCAACTAGATATAAAACAAACCTTGATTAGAATCTGATATGATCTAACCTGGAAATGTATTTTAAAAAAATGAAAGCTCAGAAAACTGGAAGAGTTTAATTAAACTTAAGGTAGAAGGATTTCTTGAATATTTGCTGCAGCTGTTTATTAAACATCTAATAGCTGGATGAATTCTTAATTTCGATAAGTATAGACAATTTATTTAAATTTTGTGATAATTATTTTAATTACAGTAAAGTGTATCAATTATTTCGTGTGCAATTAGGGTTTTATCTCAGACGGATACCGCGTGTTTGAGTTTCCGCACAATTGACGGCAGACTTCCGCGATATACTATCATGCTAATGTAAGTGCCAAGCATGTTTTCATTTAAGTCTAGAAATTTGTGATTATATTTTAAAAACTTAATATCTCAGCCCCAACTAAGGACTCCAAACTGACATCTTTTGGAGAGACATGAGCTATTTCGAAGTCTTCCTAATTCTCTAACGGTGAAAGGGCACTCTTCAATGCATTTTTGTCTCACCATTTATGTTTTTATTTTTCTGCATTTAAATACATTGGAACAAATCGTCGCGTCTTATATGCACTTTATTTATTAAAATCATAGTTTTTCATTTTCTTATATTCGTTAATATTGTTTTTATTACGTTCTTAAAGGGAAAAGATGAAAAAGATTGTTTTTTATCTGCTCACATAACTGATTTAATGCAAATATTCATTGTGTAACATTACTCTACAGATATGAATGATCTACCCGAATAATAAAAATGAAAATATGCTAAGGCAGGCAACGTAAACGGAATACGCAGGTTAACTTATTTAAATATAAAAATGCAGTTAAAAGATCTACAGGAATATTTTTATAGAAAATATAAGCTATAAATATACCAATCATACATAGTTTTGTTCAGTATTAGTTTTAAAGTCCTGTCTTTGAAAACATGTGTTCTATTTTTATGCCTTATTTCTTCAATTATTTTTGCAGTATTCTCCAGCTGCACAGTTAAATCCATAAATGAAATCTTCCTTTTTTTAAATAATTCAACTTAATCAGTTCAAATTTAACGGTTTTTCTTTTTAATTTTCAGTATTGTTTTAAAGCTTATAGTGTATTCCAATTACTGTATTTCTTTACGCTACCTCTAATTTATGCCATCAGCCATGTTTAGCTACAGGAGTTCTAATTAATTCATTATCCAATTAGAGTATTTTCGCCATTCTTGGTCACGCAGAGTTAGTACTTAGCTGCACATTGCAAAATATTTTTATATTTTAGTGTTCACTTCATTTAGTGTTTAATACGTGAGTATTCATTATCATTATAAATATTATTGTTTTCCGACGTGTCTAATATTGTATTATTTATTTAATTCTTTCTATTGCTCCTTCAACCATGTTCTGCCACAGCTGTGTTAATTAGTGCAATTAAATGTTGTTCGACCATCAGAATCAACACCTAACTACGCCTTCTGACAGCTCCAATGCATTATCAATATTAATTGTGCACAGTTATTAGCGCAAAGTGTTTTTAGTGCGTTCAGAGTTCCTCAGGTTCAAGAAAGCAGCATTAGATAGCCAGCCATACAATACTAGCAGAAGTTCTATTTATAATTGCCATGTGCTTCAAAGTAATATTCAGAGTTGCGAGGCGTTCATAGAGCTTGCTGCCCAAGCAATTTTAAAAAAATCTCCACAACACTCATCCAGGAGTACTAAACACACAACTGGAAACTACTTAGTTTTAGTTCCATGAAACTTTTCAGTCCATGAGCAATCTAATGGCCACTGGTTTACAACTGACCGTGCAAACAAAAGCAGTGCCTCTATTAGCGTGCATATACCACCATCAAGGAACTTTTCAGGAAGCCCTTCCATACTGGAGCGAATCCTTACGTATAATACCAAATACAATATCATAACCGGTGATTTCAATACGGCCAACATTCTCTGGGTGCTTTGGTCCATCAACGAACTCTACAGAAATTTCTAAAGAGTTGCTGAAACAACAGATCTATCCAAGCCGCAACGCATGAAGGCGTCTATGTGACCTCCATCAACAGAAGCTGCCCGCAAGGGGTTTGCGTTTGGCCATTATTATGGACTATAGTAGCAGATTCTGCCTTGTACTCTTTCAAAATGGCGAAAATATAAATATTCATGCATATGCAGAAGGTTTATGCTAGTTCTTAAAGATCAATCAAGAAGTGTAAAACTAAACATGCAGTCAATGTATTCACAAGCTAAGCGAAAGGTCATAAGCTCACTATATATGCATTTAAAACTAATGGCATACTCATAATTGAAATACTTGGATGTTTACATTGATAACCGACTTGCTTGGCATGAATATAACTCGCAAATTAAACAACGATTGCACAAGCTGTCTAACTCTTTTAACAGAACAATAGCAGTCAAGTGGGGAATATCCTCTCAGATGCTAAGAATATGATATCAGACAATTTCCGAAAAAATACTTTTACATAAAACCCCTATGTGGGGTTCTCATATCACAAAAACGTATGCGCTTGCTGATCAGATCTGCCCATCAAGCCTTTCTCCTGAGCATCTGTGGAGGATACGGGACATCCACTAACAAGGCACCAAACGTCCTAGCTGCCCTTTCGCACCCTCCATCTCGTTGTGCAAAGGGAAAATGTCATAGGCATCACACTTAGACGGCACAACATTACATCTTTGCGGGAATCATCAGCACTGACTATGAGCGTAGTAATCGAACAGTATCCTGCCACCCGGCAGAATTCAATCTTGATAGGAAACTACAAGCTCCATTAACTTTCAAGTCATATGCGGTGTATACTGATGGGCCAAGGAGGGACAAAGTCGCAGGTTGTGGCTTCTGAGTGATACGAGGCACCAGCAGTGTATTTACATGGTCACGAATAATAATTCTGTCAATACAGTATTTTATTCTGAATTTGTGCTGAGCTTTTCGGCGTGAGTTCAAGAAGATCCAGAGAACGCTACTCTCCTCGCAGGTGGAAAATACGAGGCGTATTCGGAAACTAAGTACCGTTTTAAAAAAAAAAATAGTAAAACAATTTTTTCGAATCCAATTTTATTTTTACATGAAAATAAGTGTCTTAAACTATTTTTCAACATAGTCTCCGCCAATGATCAAACACTTGTCATAGCGGGTGACCAGTTTTTGTATACCATCATCAAAGAAACTTCCCGCCAGTTTCGATAACCACGACTCCACAGCATTTTTCGTGTCATCGTCAGATCCAAAGCGCTTGCCACCAAGCTCGCGCTTCATGTGCAGGAACAAGTGATAGTCGGACGGCGCCAAGTCCGGGCTGTACGGCGGGTGAGCGAACTGCTCCCAATGAAACTATCGAATTAACGATTGAGTGACACCAGCAGTATGGGACCGAGCATTGTCATGGAGCAACACAATTCCTTTACTGAGCATTCCTTTTCGTTTGTTTTGAATGGCACGCCTTAGTTTTGTTAAAGTCTCACAATATCGTGCCGCATTAATGGTTTCACCTCTGGGAAGAAGTAAGCAAAACGCCTTTCCTATCCCAGAAGACAGTGCACATGATTTTTTGTGATGACATTGTCACTTTGAACTTTTGTTTTTTCGGAGAATGAGTGTGTCTCCACTCCATCGATTGTTGTTTCGATTCTGGTGTGTGAAATGACACACCCAAGTTTCATCACCTGTCACAATTTGGTTTAAAAAGTTTTCTCCCTCATTCACTGTACCGCGTGAGAAATGTCAGGGCACTACCAAGTCGCTTTGTTTTGTGAACATCAGTGAGCATTTTTGGAACCCATCGGGAACACAGTTTGCGATAATTCAAGCGGTCAAACACAATTTCGAACAAAATAGTACGTGAAATTTGTGGAAATGCCTCTGAAAGAGTTGTCATTGTGAAGCGTCTGTTCTCATGAATTGCTTCATCAACTTTCCTTACCAAATCATTGGTGACAACAGAAGGCCGACGGCTCCGAGCCTCGACGTGGACATTTGTTCGACCTGCATTAAACATTTTTACCCACTTTCTCACCATTTCATCACTTATGTAAACTTCTGTCACTTGACGATAAATTTCGGCCGGTTTAACATTCCTCGCGTTCAAAAATTTAATCACGGCACGAATCTCACAGTCAGCGGGAGAACTAATTGTCTTAAACATTTTGAATGTGCACAGCAAACTGAAAACACAACATAGAGCAACCAAAATGGTGACAATTGAAAGTCAGGGAACAAGAAAGACTATAGCGCATGCGCGGGACGCCTACCACAGCGCTGCGACGGCGCTGGAATTGAACGGTACTTAGTTTCCAAATACGCTACGTATCAAATGAAATCAATGAAAAAGCAGATGAAATTGTTAAATTGGCCGACATAGATGAATGTACGCGGATACTGTACATGCCACGCCTGAAGTCGCATATGAAAGGCGACCACTAGGGTTCTTTTAATGGAGCAAAGTTCCTGGGAAAAAGATGACACTTGTAGGAGAATATATAATTCTCTTCTCAGGATCACAGTTAAATTACTCCATGGTACTTCTGAGCGGACGTAATTTCTGACGGGACCTGGCACATACATGAGCTCCTTATTTCTTTCCGTTCCCGAGGCAGTGCGCAATCTGTATGTGGAGGTGTTGGATTAATTGACCATTACGCTTTCTTTGCCCAGAAACAAGTGCTTATCATCTCCGCATTCTATCAGTTGAAAACAAAAGTGTATGGGCAAATAACATCTGCTGTAATACATACGGGCTCAGACTAATTCAAAAAGGGACCGAAATAGCTCCTTGATATATCTTTACGACTAAATAACTAGATAGCATCCTGCCATAACTAAGGACAGTAGCAATCCAGAACTGTCAACGTGAGTGGATCAACCGCCATCTTGTCGGAGAAAATGAAAGAAAGAAATGCCGAACTTAAAAAATGCATAATATGCACATTTTTCAAAACAGTGGTATATCAGCAAACTTGACATTTTTTCAAGTTCTGTTCGAACATGTATTTCCGCTGCAAATTCTGCGTAATAATATTAGTAGATGTGCAACAGATCTGTAAAGTGCATTAGTACTGGAATGTATAATAGTGTAACATAATATTGTACTAACATTATAATTTTATCGTATCGTTATATGTGTGTAGTTCTACTGGTGCACCAGTGGTTTGATACTACAGAAGTATGCAATATTTTTTAATGTTCATATAATGTTATTGTTATATATATCGTACAGTGCTATTTTCTTTGTATATGTGTAATAGTTTATTGCCAGGTTTCTATTTTTAAACGAGTATGTTTGTAACAGTATTGTATTTCGATAGAAGTTTTTAGCAGCATGGCTGACTGACTTTGGACTGTACTTTCATTGCCCTTCTTTATAAAGGCAGATCTCTGCATCCGAACTTGTGATCGCAATTAGAATCACTGGCAGGGCTTCAACAGGCTAATAATTACCATCCTCAAGTGAACCGGATGCTCTGTCGGTGGAGAAATGTAAAATAAAAAGTACATATAATTATTGAATAGATCTCATCACTGTAAAAATGCAGTTTCATTTTCATTCCGCATAATGTCAAGCTTCTTTCTGAACTTCATTATTCGCCATTAGTTTTCAGAATCCTTTTCTAACCAGAAACCAGTCATTTAAGAGTTGATGCTCTTCCTTTCCATTACTGATCCAGCCGTCTTCTAAAAGCATAATATTAATCTAGTTATTCTTTATTTTATTATCTGCAAAATAAACAGACTCCTCGTAATATTTCTTTTCTTTTTCTCTTCGATTATTAAAATTCGTTGCTCGAGCATCAGGATCCTGAAAGATCCAGTACTACATCTTCATTCCCAGGCAATTTATAACACATTATGTATGCATTATCAGGCATTGGTTAAGCTGCAGGCTAAATCTCTCGTTAAAGAACATCGTGATTTTTAAAATTTACACTTAAAAAATCTCTTATCACTTATTATTATTGATAACTAGAATATTTCCATTTTAAATTGTCCAAGAAGTTCTTTATAGACTTTCTTGAAGACTTTCTAATACAAAACTCGCATATTTAATTTTAGTTTCTTAATTACAATTCTCTATATCTATTTATTTCCAGACAATTTCTTTATGGGTTTTATTTTAATTTGTTTCTTAAAAGATGTTAATTAATACCATTTGTATCATATTACGACATTCAAAGCCGAAATAATTTTTATGTTATCCGAAATAATTTTTATGCTAACGAAGAGGGGCTATTCTTTCCCTCGAAGAACATCTTATAAATTCAAAATTTTATACTGATGTTATGGCATCAATGGCTATTCAGATGAAATCCAGTGAAGTATAAAATCAGATTTTTGTATTTATCATAAGCTAAAAATGGTCAGTCATAAGCTAAAAATGTTCAATTAATAAATTTTAGATCATCTTGATGCATGGAAATTTCTCTCAACTCAGCATTTTATTTTTATAACTTAGAAAGGATTTAAATTTAGTAATTTATTAAAATGTCATTCTATTCTTTTCATATTTGTTTTAAACATACTTCCCCTGGCAGTTTAGAATTTTTAATGCTTAATTTAAATTTAAAAATATTTATATATTTATTTTCATCGACAATTACGTGGCTGCCATATAACTGGAATCCATGAGATCTGAGGCGCACATCGAGTTCTTAGTAACAGTGTAAACTTAGAGTTCTAATGCATACTTTTTTTTCATCTAAGAATACGAAGTAAAGAAAAAATGTTTTTTAATATTTGCGATTACCTGCCATTGGATGAAATTAATGGGTGGAAAAATTAGCTAGTTCCTCTTGGCTGCATCATATTAATGCCACTGTTCTTGTAGGAATATTTATGGTACGAATAAAAGGAAACTTTAAACATTGACGTATGGTAATTATTCTTTTTGAATACAAAATTAAATGCTGGGTAAAATCCTAATATACGGTACGGCGTTGGCGCGATTTTGAAAATTCCAAATTGGCTCAGAGGCATTTTGCTTCGAATCACGATAAACGGCTGTATTACTTTTCAAATTGTTGCCACCAAATGCTATCGTCATGTATTGTATTTCAATAAATTAGACAATGAAGAATCTGTATGATTATATGTAGTCGAATTGTGAAAAAACAACGGAAACTGAGCCCTCAAATTTTGAATAAAATAGCCCTTGACCCGAATATGGGCGCCTGGAAACCATAATTTTGAATTTCGAATTTGTTTTATCTATTCCATATTTTGTAAAACTTTAACGAATTTTTGATTAATAATTAATTTTTGATTAATAAGTTCAACGACTTCAAAGCGAGCAGTGGCAACACTGAACGGAATAAAATATTTTTATCTCCAGCGGGTCTGTTGGAAATTTTAAAGGTATGCTGATTTTAAATATTTTTAGCCCAAAAGGGTAGTTAGTCCATATGCTCTTGAAATGTGTATGTGTAAATGAAAAAATGCCCCTCTGGGCGTAATATAAAATCTGAGAGCTTTTAGATTTCTTTTCTTTTCTTTTATTCTATTTTACTTATTCTAGTACATTTGAGGGCCATTTAGGAATAAATGAAGTGTCGGAACTCTAATTCATAAGTATTTCAATCTAGTTTAAATGTGTTTTAAATACTACTTCTCTCGTCTTTACCAAATTTAATTTAATTTTACACAGGAAAATTATTATTTCTTTTCTTTTTCAACTGCTGTTACTATGTAACCTTTCATTTCATTTATTAGCCCTAATTATTTCCTTTTATTTCTTACTGAATCATATTGGATTTGTAAAATCCAAATTCATAAATAATGAAAAAATATCTCTGTCGATTATGCGAGAGAAAAAGCTGATGAGGAAATTTTTAACTTTCTCTATTTCTCTTTACTCATATTAAACAGGGCAACTTTGTCCTTAATTTGTGTAACGAGCATATATTTGAACTTCTCATTTATACAGACATATTTGATCACAGCTAGTAGATGTAACACCATATTTTGTCACGCTTCTATGACTAAACGGTAGAGATATTTTTCGTTTAAATTTTTGAACACGAAAAAAACTCAAAATTTACAGTATTTGTCCGATGATCAAATATTTAGTTATGCTTCAATACCTCAAGAACGCAAGCACTTCAAGGCGGTAACATGCGAGTGATTGACAAGCTTGTGTTCACAGGTTATAATACAATATTCACCGGCAAACAGTGAAAGTGTTCTGTTAATATACCAACTTCGTAGAAGTGTGAGAAAGAAAAGACCGGATTTGCTCAAGAAAGAGTGATTTTACTCCAGATTAATGTCCGGCTGCATGCTGCTTTTGCGGCAAAGACAGTGCTCTCTGAAATCGGTATGCCAACACAAGAAAACATTGAATATATCCTAAAGATACACCCTTATGGAACTCCAAATAATGATAAAATTTCCCGGATGAATTTGCTAATGTAAATAAAGATATTCTCCAATGAGAGAATTTTTAAAAAAATCCATCTTTAAAGTTATGTTCTGGCTGCGTGTAGACAGGCAGGTGATTTATTATTCGTTTTAGTTTTCCAGTGAAATAACACTGAACACAGAAGAAGTTTTAAAGTAAACCTTTTATTATAACTTTGAACATAACAGCCTACATGGCTCGCGTAGCTACAAAATGAGTCACCTTCTTTTGGGATATTAACATAACATAAAAGTCATGACGAAACATAAGTAATTTAAGCACGAAAATCCAAAATTAAGTGTCTATAGAAATGTTTGGCTCAGAGCTCTTGAATCACGAGAGAATGCACAGCGAGTAAAAGGCTAAAGCCGTTACAAGATGTGTAGAAAGTGCCTAGTCCAGAAAGTCTAGGAAGTGGGCGAAAATAGTTCGGAGTCAGTCAGTGATCGCTGCCCTGCCTTTACTTCAAGAACTCGTTTTCTATAACTATTTTTTAACCTGGTGGGAATAATGAAAGTAGGAATGACAATAAAAATAAAAATAATGAGATAACCGGCTTATAACCATAAAAACTCTATACAAAATGTGAAAGGCAAAATATGCCTGTTACTCGCTTGTCGTAATGAAAGACGTAATGTAATGTACAAATGTAGAGAAAAAAAACTTAACAACAATCAATGAAACTAGAACACGTATTTTGACTAATGTCTTTTCGTAGCAATCAATAATTAATGACAGCAATTCCTTTGTTGTATACTTGTGACGTTGCGTTACATTATTATATTCATGTGTAGTTCTGTGTCATCATTATCATGTGTTTTTCTTCGTATTTATTCGATTAAAAAACAAAATAGTTATGGGCTGTGTTTACCGTAAAAGAAACACTTTCGAGCATTAATGGTACTTCTGTTAAGATTTTAAACTAGGCGTATTTGAACCTGCAACTTAATATGAACAGAAATTTTAAATATGATTTAATTTTCTCTTACAGGGTTTGCTCTACGTAGCAGAAAGAAAATAAATACATTTTGTGGTAAAATGTAAATCCTTTCGTAAAAGTATGGTTATGAAATTAATTTTATGATTAAAACATTAGATCACTCCACTTCAAAGGCTAAAATATTAGATTACGAATGATGAATTAGAAAATTCCAGTAGTTAAGACTAACTTCTTTTCTGATTATGCAAATCAGTGAAAGGGATATTTGCAAAACACGTCTGTTAAACCACATTTAAAGATATGGCATTTTAATACTTTTATAGCAGATGAACCAATGGCATTCAATACTTAAGGGACAATTAAAAAGGTATTACATGAAAATTTGAAGGACATGATAATATCTCTGCGCAAGCCCAAAATGTCACAAAGGAAATATCTTGTTCTGTAAGTACCTGTGAGAATGAGAAATACGAAATGAAATTTATATAAATAGAATAAAAAGAAAAAAAAAGGTATAAATATTATATAATAAAATAAAATAAAATTTTTAAAAATAAAAAAAAAATCTGAAATATTTTAGATTTTAACTATCTCCCATAGGGGTTTGTTAAAGTTTTCTATGCTCTGGTTGAGCTCGCAGGCTATCAGTCTGCTGTTACACTCACTCCTACTAAACTATTTTTTTTTGTCTTTTCAGCTTTATTGTTAAGCATCAGTTTCTTTGCACTTGCGCCATATACAATTCAACTGCAAAATTACAAAAATTTTAAAAGCAGAATAGCAGTATATGTTTAGAATTCCCGATGCAGCATTAAGTGTTGGCATACATTTTTCTGTTTTTTTTTTCAATCTTTTCTTAGTTCATTGTATGAATGTTCCGTTTTCTTACTAAGATGGCTTCACAAAACTTTTGTATTTTTATTATTAACCTTTGTGTGTTTACTTTGTAAGGTTTATCCTAATTTTATAACTGTTAATTTAAGTTTATGTATCTTTCCTATCCCTTCTAGCTTCAGCTTACAATTTCCTACCAGAATGTATTTTGAGAAACGCGATGAATGCAAATGAGTAAGAATAGTATTTATGTCGATGTTTCACTGACATCGTTACAGAGCCCGAGTTCCTGACCAGCGCGCATTTGCCTCTGGCTACCTCTCTCTCTAAGCTATTGCTACGCTCCGCTGCATTTTAGGCCCTTGATTAGCTTCGCCGACATAACTGAGATTTAGGGGCCAACTATTTAGAATCTTGATAGCTTCGGCTATATCTTTTAGTTAAGCTTTAGTTAAGTTTAATTCCATATTAATTTGAGTTCAAGCCCAAGTGGAGGCTTTGCTGTACGCTCCGAGTTAGGAGCTGACTGTGTCATCCTTATTTTGAGAAATAAAGGGTAGTTAACCTTTCTTGAGTCTTACGTCTCTATTCACACACTCAAGCGATTATTCGCTTATCAGTGTAAGGGATTTCGAATATTGAAATGTGAAATAAAAGGGTGAAACCGCACAACTTTATTATCAAATATCACGTTCTTGGCGCTTATACTACATAAAATTCGATTCAATAGCAAAATCACAAAATATTTAAAAACAGCACATATTTCGAATTTCCGATAGACAGTCTCGTGGGCTGGAGTTAAAAATGTTTCATTCAGTAAAGTGGTGCCATTGTTCGCCTTGAAATCGTTGAATTTGTTAGTCAAAAATTTGTTAGAATTTTACAAAACATGAAGTACACAATAAAACAAATTCCTAATTCCAAATTCCGGCTTCTAGAAACCCATATTCGAGTAAGAACTATGTTATCCAAAATTTGATGGCTCTATGCACTGTTGCTTTTTTATAATGCGAGAAACATACAGACATTCGTGCAGATTCTTCAATATTTAATTTTAGCTTTCTTTAAATATAATACAGGACGTAATATTTGGTGGCAACAATCTGGAAAGTGAAATGGACATTTATAATAACCGAGACTAATAGCCCTTCTAGGCTAACACCCTCTTAGGCTAAAAATACTTTTCATTTAAATAAAATAAAAAGTATTCGAAATCTGATAATATTAAAATATGAAGGTGCTTCTAAGATGGAATTTAGGAACAAGATACCAAAACTGAACATTAAGTGCTATGCAGTGAAAGCATCATCATGAATAGTAACCTGATGATGTCAAATAACGGATTATGCAGACTGCCAGTGAGAAATCACTAATACATTCTAGGAAAATTAAGCAGCTTGTAATAGGCCAAACAGCTTGTAATAGACAAATATTCGTTAATGAGATAAATCAGAATCACGAGTTTTGAGTGAATCTGAAATAAGCAACCCGTAAGCCCAAAATAAGCTTAAGTAAAGTCCTCGTGATTCTCTGTACTAATATATTATTTTTGCTAGCTCTGAAAGTATCAGTCTGATCTAATATGTACGGAAATTCTTGAAATATTTGCGGTGTCAAAAATCGAAATGCAATTTCTTGCTATTGAGGAGTATGCAGCTAAATGCTTAGAACATAAGCAAGTTAATTGGATGTTCTGCTTATCTGTAATTAGTTAAGCATCTCTAAATGGAGGAAGTAGAGAAATGCAACTACATGTTTCGCAGCTTAACAAACCTTGTACAAACTGAATGCAAAATTACACTCCAGAGTACTATTTTTATGATATTTATATTAGCTGTAAAAGGCTAAATTCATTTTAAATTACATAACACTTTCAGCCTAATTTTAAAAAATCTATATAATCTTCAATAGTAAGAGGGCAGTTTTAAATAGTTAGAACAGAATTGTAATTAGAGGATTGTATAAAATAAGGTAGAAAGAGAGCAGAAAAAAAAAGCAAAGCATTGCCAAATTGCTGTTTGAAGTTTATGTTGCATTATTTCAGTATATGATTTAACGAATAGTTTTCCCCGAAGAAAATGATATAAATTATAAA
>KK112816.1:358579-397208 GCA_000611955.2 Stegodyphus mimosarum | reverse complement strand
CAGCAGCAGTTTTTAGATAATTAATGAGGTTCTTTAAATGCACAGAGGCTGTTAAAAATTATTTCACTTCTAGGCAAAGGTTTGAGTACCGCAGAAAATTTAGATGCGTAATAAGACGAAAAAAGGAGTTAGTTATTAATCGTAGTAATTGGGGAAAAATAGTTAATAATAATACTGTTAGAAAAAGCAGTGACTGAATTTTTCAGAAAAATTGCAGTAGATGAGGTTTCCTCTGAAAAGTCGCCCTAATCGATACGGTGGTCAGCAATGCTCGCTGCCCTAAAGTTGAGCGCAGATTCGAGTCCTGAAGAAGGCATGGATGTCCGCAGATGCATAGTGTCTGAGTGGCATGGGGCACTTAAAACACCAGCCAACCGAAAAACCTTTTGAGTAGAAGGAAGGAAGTGGGAGAACCTTTAATCCCTCCCCCGGTGTGTTTTTCACAATCGGGCGGATCTGTCACTTAGTACGGTAGAACTATACCCGTATCACTAATGATGAAGATCTGGTATCTCGCATAAGTCTACCTGTATGCATAAAATGTCCTCCTAACCGGTATAGGAATTGCAGATGGTGGAAGCCAAAGTGGGCAGTGTCTATACGGTATGGGGCATTTAACATACTGGCTAGCCGAAAGTCTTCTGAAGTGGTTTGTGATAGGAGAAGAGAGGTGAGAGACCCTCGGATCCTTCTTCTTCAGCAGAATTGGCGCAAAGCTACACAGTTAGTGTGATGGGACTAAACTTGCATAACAAATACTTAAATTCTAGTGTTCCACTAACTCCTACCTGTAGTGCCTGTGCAAAAGCAGTTAGAAATGATCTGTGCAGTTTGCTTGCAGAGAGAAAATATGCACAAACAGGCGGAATTTAGAACGTACGTCAATCACGTGATACAAAACACAGTAAAATTTACTCATATAATAAAATATTCTTGAGATGATCCCTGACTTTTAAACGATTTTTGTTGCTTTGAGAGTTTACGTTTAATGTCAATGTTTATTTCTATTTTTCGAAATGTTAATCACTTTTTTACTTTAAGAAGTTAATTCCTACGAGAAGCAGAACTGTGTTATTACCATTATAAGCCAAAGTTAAAAATATTTTGATAGTTTTTTGTGTTTATTTTACTTAAGTAAATAACAAATATGCATATTCCAGATAAACTAAACATTTTTCTAACATTCCTTTTTATTATTATTATTTTTTATTTCTAAACTATGCATGCCATCTG
The DNA here is from genome assembly GCA_000611955.2 of Stegodyphus mimosarum. Lineage (NCBI taxonomy): Eukaryota > Metazoa > Arthropoda > Arachnida > Araneae > Eresidae > Stegodyphus > Stegodyphus mimosarum. The sequence goes on along the minus strand of KK112816.1, from coordinate 395,975 downwards.
TGATTTTTTCAAACTATAAAAGTTTTTATCCTATTTTTTAAAAACAATCCGCCCATGAAGTGGCACCACAAGAGTCAAAGCAGTGTTGTTCAATTGTCAACATTAATAATAATGGTTTAAATATCGAAGAATATCGTTGAATAATGTTTCACATATATCTCATCTCTGAGTGTGAAATTTCCTTATGAATTCGCTTTTAGTAGTCATTATTAAGGAATCAGATTTGTAATCATTTTGTCGTTTTCATTGTCCATTATATTTCAATCTTTATGATTTGTACAAAGATTAATAAACTACAGAACAAAATTCATCGTAATGATACAAAACCAAAACGATTGTTTTCCCTAAAATCCCATTCTGAAGACCACATTTTCCCAATCTGAAAGCCACATTTGTCTTTTAAGCAGAATGTTAACATATAAAGTAATATGTTTGGGATAATTTGTCATTTATCTTAATTAGAATGTTAAAGAAACTATATTTATTTAGTTTTACTTCAAAGCATGTTATTTAGACCATTTAGTATCTTTTCTTTATTTCATACTTTTCTGTATATCCAACTACCATATGTGAGACAAGCCCTTTTATGAAATTAGAGAAGTTCTTGCGAACATTTTGAACTGCTTCGTTGCATGAGATCTTCCATTGTGGTGTTATTAATTTATTACCTCCTCTTCGACGCAGTAAGTGTAGCCATTGCAAGAGACGTTAATTTATTTTCCAAACCGCTTGTCCATTCTTGTCGCGCTTTGTAAGATCTCTAAAATTTATCTTTCAGGTTATAACTGCATTGCTTAGTATACTGAACAGTTTAATAGCAATGAATGCAATTATTAGTAATATAAATATTTATCTACTTTTAATAATGTCTTTTTATTGATATAATTTAAAATACATTTCATTTATAATAAACTCAGTGGATAATTAATAACACGAGCTTTCTAATATCATATAACTCGATATAGAATACCTTTTATTTTTGTTTCTTTTTTTGCCTTCTTCTTCAAACTTGTGAAAAATCCTTAAGCAACTTTTCCACAATAAAACATAATATTCAAAATTTTAAAGACGTATTTGATTTGAGACTGCCTTATTTCTGGTTAAGAATGTATTAATATTTTTCAATAAAATGAAGACAATTCATCAGTTTTTAATAGCAAATAAAAAAATATTTCGGTTCACTTTGAGTTTGAATGCTAAAGAAGAGGTATGAAATCATTGAACAATACATTACTAATATTTCGTACTCGATTGAATCTTTAGAAGTCTCCAGGAAAATGTTTACTAAGGTTATTTTGGATACATTTATTAAAAGAACTAATACATAATTATGTTTTAGAAGAACTAATTTAACTGCTGAAAAACAGCTCTATATCTGTTTCTCGCTTAAAAAGAACTAATGAAATAAAATGGGGTAATTCCACAAACAGAACTGTGGCTAGACAAATAAATAACATATGCTTTTAAGAGCACTACTTAATTTGCTACCTAGCATAATCTTTACAAAATCTTTTTAGCGTGTTATTTGTCCCTTGAAACTAAGTCAAATGAACGTAGAACTCAAAGTAAGAAATGAAACTTATTTAATTTTGGTTTAAATTTAGAGATAATTTAAAGTTAAATTGAAATTGGTGTTAATAAAGTAGAATTTTTCTCATTCTGCCGTTTTCATTTCAATATTTATGCTTTTTACAAAGCTTAATAAACAAAAAGAGATATAAAGATTTATACAAAGATACAATATTATTTTTATGAAGATAAATAAAGAATAAGAAGACTCTAAGCGTTTGGAAAAAGAAAGATAGTGGCCCATCTTTTTCGAGAACCAAAAATATTCTACACGCAAACTGAAAATATATCTTTTATTTTTCCTAAGCGACAAGGGAAAATACAAGAAGAAGATAAAAGACAGAACATAACCGAACAGATTCGAGAGCAGAAATTCAAGCCATTTGGTCTCTAGAAACCCCAATGCCAACAGAAGTTCATCAGTGTGGAAAATTAATCCGAAGCCTAGAGCAGAAATATAAGAAAATTAGAATCAGCAGAAACCTAGAGCAGACATATAAGAAAATTAGAATCAGCAGAAACCTAGAGCAGAAATATAAGAAAATTAGAATGCTGGGGATCGATAGCGATCCCTAGCAGCATCTATGGCAATAAACAGGCAAATTTCTTCTCATGAAGAGGTGCATCACTATTACAATCAACTTCATATCACTCAGTAAAGCTAAACATAAACAGTCTATGTTTCATAGACTGCTTTATGTTTAACTTTAAGACATCAGTTGAAATTGTTGGATAGCATTAAGACGAAACAATGGAAGGCTGGAAATATTGCTTTCCTGCCAGAATTTCCAGAACGTAATGTTGTGGCCCATTTTCGGTTCTTACAGGCCATGATTACTTGGGAGAACATCTTTACCGAATAGGCATATTTGCTCAACCATTTTGCCCACTCTGTGATCTTATGGGGCCCATTAACAGAGCCCATCTTCGTCGCTGTGGGCACTTCTTTGTTATGACTCCGAGACCAACCAATATTGGCGTGCCAGAGGCTGTCTGGGGCAATACATCATTTAAATAGACAAAATAATGAAAGAAAAAGAAAAGAAGGGACGAAAATTGCATTACTGTCTACAGAGCAATATATGAACTAAAGGGGAGAAAACTATGAAATAAGACTTTTAACAATTTTAAGTCTGAATTAGATCTGGCATCCTTAAGGAAAATAATAGATTCTGGTGAATGAAGAAAAATTCAAGAAAATCTCTTTCACCGTCTGAAAACGCTACTTAGGTTATTTGAGCAGAACTAAAATTTTTTAACTTAAAGAAAAAAGTTTTTTTTAAACTTATTTTAGTTTTTGGGCGAAAGAGACTAACAATGTTTAGCTGTGTAAGATTCATTTATCACATTTTTCCTGAAATGGATCCTTTTACTCAAGCTTGACTCATCCAGCAGAATGCGTAGAGATTTTCTAGAAAATTAACATTAATCTTAAACAAAATTCTGTTTAGATCTAATATCTAGTGCATGTATATATATTAGAAATTAAATATACCCCACAGAAATATTACTTTAATTTAAAATTTTAATTTAATGCTCGTATACTCTAAGTTAAACTTTCTGTTCAAATTGAAATTTAATTAAATGCCAGAGATTCACTGTAATTTAGTATTTCAATACGATTCAAATTAATCTCTAATAAAATTCAGGTCATTTTAGAAAAGTGGGATAATTATAGGCTTTTTCGGAGAAGAAACCACGAAACACAGAGATGCCGTCACCGAAATTCGAATTTCAAACCTTCCGATTGATATCCGGATGGGCAGTTACGCTACAAAGACATGCCAGGAAGGAGAAATTCCTTACATTCTCCGCCAACTGAAAGAACGAATAGGAAGAAGGAAACCCAATTGCCAAAAACAAGTTTCGTCCATCGAACTTTTTTGGCTTCGAACATCTTATAGAGTCATTAAGAATCTCTCTAAGACTACTTGATACTCTTGACTCTATAAGAGAATCTCTTATAGAGTCATTAAGTTTATTTCGGAACAGAAAGCACAAAAGATTCAACGATGTCCTCGCCCACATACAAGCTTCAGATCCCCTGATTGCTAGCTGGATGTGCTTCCAATTATACCGCGAAGCCACGCGTAAAATAAGGAGAAAATTACTTACAAGATTGCTTTTAATGCCTGAGTACGTTGCTTCAGTATAAAGAAAACCAAAAAAACTTTCAAATCAACATAATGGTGACATTTCTGGGTTGTATTTAGCTATTATCAGCTGTAACTCTTACGGAAATAGAGTGTTTGACTTGAGAGAAGAACAGATAAGATTAACACAAATAAAACTAGTAAGCGAATAAATGAATATTACTTTCGCCTTCTAAAAGAAACATAATATTGGTTAAAGTCATCATAACGAGTTTCAAAAACATTTTAAAAAAACCGGAACTCACACGTTTGAAATCTGTCATAAATGCTGCAGGATATCCTATAGAATACTAATTGGCAGAAATACTACAATATTTACTAATATGTGCTAATTAAAGCGCTCAAAACTTTTGCAATGTAACTTTTTTGCTACATTTTTATTATTGATTATCCAGAAAAAGAAATGTTTTACTATGTTCCAAAATAATTACTGTAGTTCTACTAAGAGAAATTTATAGATCTAATATATAAAATTCTCGTGTCACAATGTTTGTAACAATACGCGTCCAAAACGGCTTGACCGATTTTTATGAAATTTTATATGTATATTCGGTAAGTCTGAGAATCGGTCGTAATCTATTTTTCATACCCCTAAGTGATAAGGGTGGTCCACCCCCAAAAAAGGTTTTTTTATTTTTTGGGAGAAAATTTTTAATTTTTTTTATGATGTGGCATTAAAAAATACATACAAGCCCAAATTTTCACCCTTCTACCACCAACGTTATTTTTTAATAGCGATATTAGTAATTTAATAATTTTTAACCCTGGTCGATAAGTGATCAGTTATCACTTTGTAAGGTTTATCCTAAGTTTATTAACAGTTATTTCATGTTTTGTATCTTTCCTATCTTTGTCTAATTTCAGCTTACAATTTCCTGCCAGAATGTAATTTCAGAAACGCAGTTAATGCAAATGAGAAAGAGTACTATTTAAGTCAATACTTCACGACTTCGAGAGAGAGAGAGAGTCTGATTCCCTGATTAGCGCGAATATGCCTTTTGGCTACGTCTCTCTTAGCTGTTGCTACGCTCGGCCATACCTTAGGCCCTTGCTTGGCTTCGCCGATTTAATGAATACTTAGGGGCCAACTAGTTAGATCTCTGATAGCTTCGGCTATGCCTTTCAGATAGCTTCGTTAAGCTAGTTTAGTTTAATTAAAATTTATTATCATTTAAGTTCAAGCCCGAGTGGAGGCTTTGTGTAAAGTTCCAAGTAGGGACTGATTGTAAATATACTGAAAAATAAAGGGTTGTAAACTCGCTTTAAGTCTTACGAGTTCTGTTCACACACTTAAGCGATTATTCGCTTGTCAGTGTTCGTGTGTTTCTAAGTAACTATAGGATTAAATAAGTAAAACCCCACAACTTGATCAGTTATCTTCATCAGGTGTCTACCGGTGTGACTTCTCACGCAGTAAACAGCACGGGGTAAGACCGAAGCCGGTCTCCTGTCTCTCTCACACAATAAGCCTTCTCTCACTCCCTATACTGTTTTCGAACATTATTATTGTTTGTGCATTGATCGTAGTAGTGACGTTTACAATTACCATTTTACTATCTCAGTATAACTCTCATTTAAAATTATATTCTCAAGTAAATTTATTATTAAATTGCCGGGCTATAATTATTTATTCCTATTTTATTAATAATTAATAAAATTATTAATTTTGAGTGTAGTTCTCACGCTTAGTTAATTCAGTGATTTCATATAACCTCAAAAGTACTCAACGCTTGTCACGAGCTCCCGCCAACAACGGCTATTTTGTTACACGTATAAATTATTCTTATACACTTATTAGTTTTTATTTATTACTTATTATTTTTTTAATTATTAAAACACACTATAACAATAATATTATTGTCAGTGCGCGGAAAATTTTGTGAGACTCATTTTAAAAGAGAAATGTTGTGAAAGCTAGGTAAAATACCAAAAGAAAATATACAAGATATACACTAAATAACACTAAATATAGTATATATCAAAGAATAAATACATTATTACTGTACTGTTTTTCATCGTTAAGTAATTCAATTTGTTTCAAACAGGTAGAGCTGCAGACATGCGAAAAAAAAAGAGCCCAAAGAACAGAATAACAAATCCAGCAAGATAATACTGATGTGCGTGTGAACATGGCGCATTTGCGTCAATCAGAATCAGAAGGTGACGAGCTGAACGAAATGAACAAACAAGATTAGAACAAAGACAAGCACGCCGTTTCATAGTTAACAGACGCAGAGCAAATGACCAACAACGCCAACAGGCACATCGATCATTTATATCTGATTCATTCCTGCGTCTAGCATTCGAGTATGAGCCCGATATTCAATATTATGCTCATTCAAACGTGGTAATTGGTGCTATGGACGAGGAATGCCCGCATTGTAATGCTCTTAAATTTAAAAATGAGCCAGCCGGGATGTGTTGCGCATCAGGAAAAGTGCAACTACCTGAAGTTGATACTTCACCTGAACCACTGACGGTTTACTTATCGGCACGGATCCAGATTCTAGCCTGAAGTCAATCCGAACATTCAGTTCATGTTTCCAAATGATATCGTTCGGAGCAACAGAAATAGTTAAAAATAATGCTGCAAATGGTCAACAATTCAATTCAACATTCAAAATCAAAGGCCAAATTTATCACAAAGTGGGTTCATTTCTACCAATGCCAAACGAACCACATAAATTTTTACAAATCTACTTTGTGGGCGGTGAGGTTTTTGAAAGCGCACTTGCCAAACGCGTGGATACACGTTGTAGCTACAATAAACTCAATTCACTTTTTGCCAGATGCATCGTCGGTGAGCTGGACACTCTATTGGATGAGAACAAGGAATTGTTGAAAATATTCAAATCACACATGCACAAATTACAAAATGATAATCACGCTATTGTCATCAATCCTGATAAAACACCAGCTGGAGAGCACATACGTAGATTCAATGCACCTGCTGTTGACGACTTTGCTGGACTCATGGTGGTTGGCGATCGTACACCTACATGAGAAATCGTGATTCGTAGAAGAAATAATATAATCTCCACTTCATTGCTGATACACACCGTTCATATGACGCTCTCCAATATCCGCTAATGTGCTGGAAGGGACAAGCCGGATAATGCATAAATATTAAACAATGAGATCCCTTGACATGTACTTCGTTCATTATGACCTTGATCATTACTCATTTAATAAAAAACTTAATTCATTAAACTTAATTAATTTGAATTAATATTTATGAATATAGAACTGGCAAACTCACAACTTTGTATTCGGCTTAAATTTTGTAAAATCTCAATCGATTTCGAGGGTAAAATGGGTCCCCCTTCATCAGGAGCAAAGCATTCTGCAAATCGAGAAAGCGAATGTATATCATATTTATACCCTACAGGCAACCCATGTAAGGTGGCGATAGCGCCTTCTGTCGGCAGAAATAGTAACAAAAATGCAAGAGTTAAATTAGTAGAATTTTAAAGGCATTAGGCAAGACTGAACTGGAATTAAAGTCATTGACTAAACAGGATAAATTTTTGTGAATGTGAAAAGCTACAAGAAAATCCAATTCCCTCATAGAACCAGCTTTCTGGATAATTTGAGCAGAACCCAAATATAACTTGTGATTGAATTTCCAACTATGATTAGTCTTAATGTCTCCGTTTCGGACGTAAGATTCATGTTCCTTTATGCGAAACTTTAATGCTCTTTTCATTTGGCCAATGTAACTTAATCCACACTGACATGATATGCTATAAATTCCCCAAGAGTTAAAGTCAGAAATAGAATCTTCAGGTCGAACCTCGGATTTTGTTTATAGGCGAGAAAACAACAGGAAAATTAAGCTTGTTTAAAATCCGTGCAATTTTGTAACTGATAGAAGGATGAAATGGAAGCAAAACAAGGTTATTAATGTTATTTTTAGCATCAGAATGTGTTCTTAGATGACACGATGAGAACTTTCGAACAGCTTTATCAATGACCACGGGAGAAAATCTTCGGTTAAGGGCAACAGATCTTAAATAATTGAGTTCATTAGCAAGAAGTGATTCTGAGGAACAAACTGTGAAAGCTCGAAATACATAATAGCAAAAAGAAGCCCTTTTTTGCTTAGCCGGGTGACATGACATAGCATGGGGAGGTAAACAAACAGAAAAGGGTTTACGGTAAACAGTTCTGCTGAAATTAGATCCATTGCGGATTATAAGAATACCAAGGAAGGAAAGTGTATTATCAGATTCAGTTTCAAAAGTGAACTGGATGGCTGGGTCAATCGAATTTATAACAGATAAAATCTGGGTTAAATCTTCCTTATCACCATCAACAAGAGCGAAAGTGTCGTCTACGTAGCGAATCCACAGACGAAAAGATAGTTTTTTAAATAATTTGACCTCAAAACAGTGCATGTAAATCTCAGCAAGTACAGAACTGAAGGGATTACCCACAGCTGGTCCTTCAATTTGGCGAAAATATTCATTTTGGAAAACAAAGTGAGTTTAACTCACAGAGACTTTAGTCAGGGAAATTAACTCCTCAATTTGAATATGTGAGAAATGGAATTCTCGAAGTCTAGTTTCGAGGCATTTTAGTGCAGCTTCGACTGGAACATTAGTAACAGCGATTTAACATCAAACGAAACCATAATAGAGTCCAAGGAAGAAATATCTTTAAGTTTATTGATGACTTTTAAAATGATGAAAATTTTTTTACGGTGTGAATATTGTTGGAGAGTAAAGGAGAAAATACGGGAACTAAATATTTGGCCAAAGGGTACGATGCCGTTCCTAAATTGGAAACTATAGGTCCAAAAGGAATTCCAATTTTGTGAACTTTGAATCTAGCACAGTTAGCAATAGGTGGAATGAATGATTTCTTACTTCCACTTTAAATTTTCTCTCATTTGATCATAAATCTTGGTCTAGGACTGAAACATTTTTGTTTTTAAATTCCAAACGCTCACGCCCCTTTTAGATAGCCCTGGCCATCTTGTGGATCTTCCCAATGCTAATACTAATCTCACTGTTAATATTTCGAAAGTGAATCTCTCAGAGGAACTATTGAATGTATTAAAATATAACTTTAACTTTTCTAAGATATCGAAACCTTCCATTCATCAAATCATCGCCCCTATTGAAAAAGCTTTTAAATTCTCTAAAATTTCAGAAACACAGAAAGATACAATTCGCCACTTAATTACTTATAATGTAAATTTTAACAACAATTCATTTGTTTCGAATCTCAACGAAAAAGAAAAGAAAACTTTACGTGAAATTCATTGTAATTCTAATCTTATAATTTCTAAGAGTGGGCAAATTGTGGTTATGGACAAACACACGTACATTAATGCGGTCACGAAACTGATAAGTGAAGGCACATACTGTTAGATCTCTAAAGATCCCTCTCTGACCTCACAAAAGTTGAATCAGCTGTAAAATATTCTATATACTTTAGACTCAGCTTAAGAATTTAAGCTTAAGAATACTGATTTATGAATATATTATTACAGGATCCGAAACAAACAAGAACATTAGCTCGAAGGATTATTATGCGTATCGGTTGACGATTAGACGCGGTCAGGACAACGTCATTCTGAGGTGTCGTGAGCTTTGTCAGCAATTCATGGTCGACATTGTACGTGAAGATAAAGAGCGAACGACTAGGACACTTGCAATATAATCAACAGAAGCTGTGTGCGGAAGAATACATTCACTTGAAAGACGCTATTGTCTACAACGCCAACGCCGCTGAAATTGGTAACTCTCCCATTCTACCATCATCGTACATAAGCAGCCCACGTCATATGCAAGAATATATGCAGGATGCTCAGACGTTCGTGCGCCAATATGGACGACCGTGTTTATTTATCACTTTCACCTGTAATCCAAAATGGCCGGATATTACATCTTTGCTATTGCCTGGCCAAAATGCGATGCAGCGTCATGACATTACGGCATGTGTGCTCAGACAAAAATTAAAGTCTTTAATAAGTTTCATTACAAAATTACATGTATTCGGTTCCACACGTTGCTGGATGTATTCTGTTGAATGGAAAAAGCGAGGATTACCTCATGGACACATTTTGGTTTGGTTAATCGACAAAATCCGTCCTGAAGAAATCGATATTATAATTTCTGCGGAAATTCCAGATCCGTCTACTAATCAATTGTTCTTTGATATTGTTACAGCAAGCAAGACTCATAGCTCATGCGGTAATCTGAATCGTTTATCACCTTGCATGGCAGATCGAAAATGTACCAAAAGTTTTCCTAAAAATTTCACTAACGATACGATCACAATTGGCGACGGATGTCCAATATATCGTAGAAAAAATACCGTTAATGGCGGACAATCATTTATTAAAAATATCAACAGTACAGACTTTGACGTTGACAGTCTTTGGGTGGTGTCATATTCGCTTTTGCTAAGCAAAACATTCAATGCTCATATTAAAGTTGAGTTCTGCAGTTCAGTGAAGAGCATCAAATTCATTTTCAAGTATGTGAATAAAGGTAGTGATATGGTTGTATTTCGAGTTGAAAATACCAATGTGAATACTCCTCCAGTGAATAACAACGATGAAATAACGCTCTACCAAATTGGCCGGTACATCAGCTCCAATGAAGCTGTTTGGCGTACCTTTGGTTTCCCAATTCATTAAGGGGATCCAGCAGTTATTCATTTAGCCGTCCATCTTGAAAACGGTCAGATCGTATTTTTCACGAACGAGACAGCGATTGATAGTGCTATAAATCCACCAAAAACTCAATCACCGAACTTTTTTAATTGTGTAATCATGCGGATGCTTTTGGTGCCTTTGCACGAACATTGCTTTATTCAGAAGTACCACGCTATTTCACATGGGCTCAAACAAAAAATGGATGCCTCGCAAGCAAGGCACACCGATTGATGCATATCCCAGTTTATTCAAATCAAACACCTTGGGTCGAGTATTTATAGTCAATCCAAGATACACTGAGTGCTTTTATCTTCGACTGTTGTTGGTTAATGTCACCGGCGTATTGTCATTTCAAGATATACGTAAGTGAATGGACAACAGTATCCAACGTATAAACGTGAATGCCTTGAACTCGGCTTGCTGGAAGACGAGAAACAGTGAGAATGTGTGCTTTCTGAAGCAGCACTGAACTGTACAGCAATACAAATTCGTCTACTATTCGCTATAGTGTTGACTACATGTTCCCCAGCCCGAGCAGTGATATTGTGGGATAATCACAAAGATTCAATGACTGATGATATATTGCACCAACATCGTACACGGTGCAATGATCTAACGATAACATTCAGCGACGCTATGTACAGTGAAACATTGATTCCTATTGAGGATCTTTATATTATCTTTACCAACTTATACCACTCAGTCATTTCGGTATGCATTCGCCAAATCGAAGTGCATGTTATTTAATGAACACTGAAATGAATCGTAAACTGCAGTACAATACTGTAAAAATGGCAGCGACTGTTACTCGTAATGTCCCACTAATGAATGAGGAACAAAGAACCATTTACGACCGCATTATGCTCGCAGTTTCGGCAGGACAAGGAGGTTTCATTTTTTGAGGCATGCACCAGCTGGAACTGGCAAAACATTCCTTATTTCGCTGATTCTCTCCAAAATGCGATCAAATAATGGCATCGCATTGGCCATTGCACCATCTGGCATTGCAGCAAATTTATTGGATGGAGGCAGAACGGATCATTGAGTATTTAAGCTGCCACTAAATATTCAAAATAACCCAGAAGCAGTGTGCAACATAAAAAAAAATCCTCCATGTCCACACTGATGAAACAGTGTAAAATTATTATCTGGGATGAATGCACTAAGGCACAAACATTCGCTTGAGGCGTTGAGCAGGACATTGGATGACATAAAAAACAACGACAAACTATTTGGCGGCACTCTGTTACTCCTTTCAGGTGACTTCAGATAAACGCTTCCCGTCATTCCACGTTCAACGTACGCTGATGAGATCAACGCTTGCTTAAAATCATCGTCACTGTGACGTAATGTTGAAAACGTACAACTGAAAGTAAATATGTACGTTCAAATGCTTCAAGATCCATCCGCTGAAACATTCTCAAAACAACTGTTAGATATCGGTGATGGAAAAGTCATTATAGATGAAACTGGATGCATAAAATTACCGACCGATTTCTGCACAATCATTAATTCGCAGGATGCTCTCATTGACCAGATATTTCCCTATGTACACACACAATACATTAATCATGAGTGGCTGGCAGCAAAAGCAATTTTAGCAGCAAAAAATGTGGACGTCAACGATTTGAATCTCAAGATACAACAGTTGTTGCCAGGGGACTTGATACAGTTTGCAATGCCAACAAAACTGTGAATTATCCAGCAGAATTTTTGAACTCATTGGATTTTCCAGGCATGCCACCGCATAATTTACAACTGAAGGTTGGATCATCGGTTGTTTTGTTTCGTAATCTGAATCTACCACGGCTGTGCAACGGCACGCGATTAGTCATTAAAAAGTAATGAAAAACGTTGTCGAAGCCAGCATTTTAAATGGCAAGTTCCGAGGTGAAAATATATTACTACCACGAATCCCGATTATACCCACAGATGTGCCAATTCAATTTAAACGTCTTCAATTTCCAAATAGATTGGCATTTGCAATGACTATCAATAAGTCTCAAGGCCAAACGATGTCTGTTTGTAGCTTAGATTTGAGCATACCATGCTTTTCACACGGACAATTATACGTGGCATGCTCTCGAGTGGGCAAACCATCCAGTTTGTTTGTGTTAGCTAAAGATGGTCTAACCAAAAATATTGTGCACTCTATTGCATTAAGGGATTGATATTGTTTCTATTGATGCTGTCATAATTAGTGATATATATAATTTTAAAGAATAAATTACAATAAATTAAAAAAATAAATTTTTGGTGTTTGTTATTTTTATATTTCTCCATCGTTCACAGCGTTCCATGCCTCTTTCACTCATATACCACATCCTCACACACTTACACTTAAGTTAGTTATTTTTTTCTACCAAAATACTCCCTAGAAATAATTTATATGGCAAAACAACGTTAGCCAGATCATCTAGTTCTATTAAAAAATTATCATTCTAAAATATCAATTTGTATTAGTGACTACAACAGTATTTCACTAAAACACGTAAATCCTTAAAATGCTCAGATGTACCTGTAAATAAGGGGATTCGTGCTGATTTTAATGTTAAAAAAGGCGAAAAAACATAATGTACTTCGTCTTCCTCCATGACATATCCCCGAATCCAGAACGCACTGCAGAATTCCTTATGAGAAACATTTATCCGGATAAAAATGGAAAAGTGTTGTCACAACATATAAATCTTGGATATATTTAAATGACTTTACTAAAAAGAGATTCGTTTATTATCATCAAAGACTAGAAAAAATCTTAAAGCATTGTTCAAAGAATCTAAAGAAAGTTTTTTTCAAAGGAATTTATGATTGTTGCTGGTAATTAAAAACAAACAGAGTGCGTAAAATGTTAAGATCAATTTCAGTATTATCAGGAACATATTTTATAACCAATTTTCAAATACGAAATACCTTCTGTTTACCTACAGTGACATCAATCAGTAGAACTGGATCAAGACAAAGCAAGCAACCATACGTCAAAATCCATTGCTAATTTCCTGGAAGAAATGGAACAAGAAACGAGTATCGAAGCCATACTCTTCACTCATATCCCCAGTAAATATCTTGATGTATCACCCACAGATTTTTGGGTTTTTTGACTTTTAAAATCCGATTGTCCAAACGTGGACCTACAACCCTCATTGGATTTTTGAAAGCTGTTCAAAAGGAATGGGATAAAATACCTCTTCGGATACTACAAAGGCGTCACTGTCTTGAAAGTTACGGTGCAGAAAAATAGTGAAGAATAAGAGTTATTAGAACATATAAAACATAAAAAGTTTAGGTAAAATATTTCTGTAAATACAAAGAAATTCGTCTAAAATGTGTGCGAACAGCCTCTGTATACGTTTGATGCAACCGATTGCGACCAAAATGGGAGGTGCACAGATACATATTACAACAGTCCTATATACAAAATTTCAACGTTCTGAGGATACTCGTTTTTGAGTTACGCTATATACATATATACGTACGTACGTACAGACGTCAAGAAAAAAAAATCCCTTTTGAATCCATTTTATATCCATATAGCCATATATATCTAAGAAATCTTTGCAGAAGACTTAAAACTTTTAAGCCCACCAGGGGCAATGTGGTAAAATCGCTAAACACTACTAGTTCCAAACTGGGCTCGATTCCAGGCGAGCGGGTTGGCTGCATGGGCATTTTCGTGGTTTTCCGTGTGTGTAACGTGCATACGAGTCGGTTTCCCTTAGAAAGGCCTTGACGAAGGATATCCCTCCCTTCAGGCTAGATAACCCCCCAGCATGCTTTGCCATAATTTATCATTCCAAACCAAACCGAACTTTTTAATGTTTTCTGTGTACTCGTTTCAAAATACTGTCATAAAATGGTAGACTTAATTCATTACATTTTATAGTGATATAATATTTTTGCTTCAAAGAAAAGATACTATATTTTTAAGCTCCACATTTTACTTTTTTTTAATTATTAGTATAAAAAATAAGTTTCTATAAATATATATTTCAAATGCAGTAACTTTCTATAATTCTAATTTAACATATTTAAAAAGTTTGACATTATTTTCAGAACTTTAAATTTTCCGATAACTTTTATGAGACACTCTTTATTTATGTAATCGCATTTCCAGATAATGATACATATTTCCTTGATACGGGATAAATAACGTTACATGAAACAATGCACTTAAAATATATGACGGAATATAAAAAGAATGCTTAATTTTGGGACTTAACTTACAATCAAAGAAATCTTTTGAGGTGACATCTTAAGCTCTTTAAATCTCTACACATTTGATACGATGAAAAAAATAAATTCAGCGTCTTACAAACGCGTATCTGTTAAACGAAACTTTAAAAAGGTAATGTCAATAATTTGTGTTAAACAAATTATGTTATTATTTGGAAGTATTAAAGTTGTAGAATGAAGCGAATTTGTTTTTCGCTATTTCAGGTAAATGTTGTTATGCGAATGAACTTTAATAGACTATTATTTCACAATGTTACTTTTTAATGAATTGCCTTCGTTTGTTTTATGTTTCGGATATTCTCAAAATGTCTATAATTGCTCAACTTTATATAAATTAAATCTAATAAAAGTGTTATACCAGGATTAACCTCCCTGTTATTGCTAGCTAGACTATAGTTAATCTAAAATACACTACAGGAATGTATAAAAAAATCCTAAATTAAAATATGCATTTAAACATTTTTAGCAATCTATTAGTTAGCATAACTACATGTTATATGCAATTAAATCAATTCGTTTGCCTAACTATATGAATTCTGTCTTATACAGTGGGCCATATAAATATAATTTGTTGTTATTGTGATTTTCCTCATTTGTCTGAGAGCAACATTAGAACAAAGTCCACGAAATTCATTGGGGCAAAGAGTGCAAGATTGCGTCTTTCGTTGGCAAGGGTCTTGAGCTCAATACAATTAACAGTACCACTTCAGTTCCTCTCCCCCAGTTTTGCAGAACACTCTAGCTCCTTAGACGGTTTGAGGGTCTTCCTCCCTGTCTTCCCCTACAATCGGCCTCTCGATAGGACTTCCTGCTCACCGCATATTTAGATTGCCCCCATGTTGCACAGGCATTATAAATTTACGAACATCCGTGCCTTCGTCTGTATTCGAACCCCGGTCTCTTCGGTACGGCAGTCAGCAAAGCTAACCACAATCCCGGATCTTTAAAGTATGGGCGGTAAATAGAACTTACTCATATTTTATGCAGTTTTTTGAAACAAATCATTTGAGCGTTTTCTTCTAGAACTGCTGCGATTGATTCTTCATCGTGCAATTCTTAATCGAAACCAGACGCAATACATTAAATTATTTAGTTCATTCTAACGCTTCATCCACGTCATAACTTCAAAAATGTTCTTAAATATCTTGTAAATTTCTTAAATTTATGCTCAAGCACTTCGATTTTCTGTGGGTTTCACACTCTTCAGACTTCGAAGTTAGACCACTGGCGAATCACAACTAGCGTGTATTCAATAGACTCGGAATCTTAAACATCTATGTATGGAGAAATTTAACAAAGCTGTTTACAACTTCGTTATTAATCCGTATTAATATTCGGTACGTCGTCAAAAGTTCTCGCTTCTCTGCGCATATTACACAATAGTTGGAAATGCAGCTTTTTCCTCGTGCCAACCGAAATGTAAAGAGAACATATGTTTATATATGAACATATATTTCGATGCTAGAGATTTGAGAAATTCGGTTAATTAAAAGCTTAAATTCATTATCTCACTAGGAAGATTTTTTTTATAAAATGTGTTTAATTCTTGAATCATAATCCTGGCTAAGAGACTTCATTATTGCAGTCGTGTTCTTAGGTAGAAATAGTATATTAATATCCCCGTCTCTTTATTGCAATATTTCAGACGGTGAATGTGCTTGATAGTTATCCAGTAGAAGTAACGCCCTTCTATAGTTTTCTCTTCTCTAGTCGCGAGAACTGCGAACATTTGGTGAATATGTTAGTAAATGTTTGGAGTTTATTACCAAATGTCCCGAGTTATTCATGCATTCGAACTGCTTTGGTAAATTACAGACAGTGACTTCGTGATTAAAATACAGTTGGTTATTGATTTTTTGCAGTATGAAATGGCTTTAAAGTATGGTGTCTAATTGTAAGTGTAATTACGTCTTTATTCCTTCTCATTCTTGTAGGTTTTGCATTTTTTATCTCCCCTTTTACGTCAGGTCTTACTTGGTGTATTCTGCATAACAACGATACATCTTGTCACAATATGAACTTTTTCCTCACTGGTTATTTGACTATGATTAAGCTCACAATAGCTACCTGCTAAAGGAGAGGGATGCCTCCATGAGGTACTTTCTAAGCGAAACTAGCTCACACTTTTTTTAAAATTCACTATAGCCATCATATTCTGTACTTAGTTTAAGACGTTTGGAAAACCCCCTTACAGCTTCTCCTTCAAGATTAATTTGGCATATCCCATATCGAATCTTTCATCTGGAAAAACCACCCATCAGGAAACTTTAATTTCAAGAAGTTAATTATATCTAATGTGCCTTTCGCTTATAAAGCTGTAATAATTATTTTAAGTTCTACTAACTTATACACTTAATTTAAACACTATCTCATCTTATCTTTGTTTTACTTCCCATATATTCGTTCAGACGAGAAAATTATGCAAATTAAGAGCACGCCAAAGAGAATTTCGAAGTTAGGTTAATTGCAATGCATGAGTGAAGGATTGCCCTGCTGACTGTGAGAATGAGTGTCCGTCTGCTTGGAAAACGTTAATATTCGTCGAAGACAGAAGCGTTTCCAGTTTACCTCTCGAAATCGGTAAATATCTCTAGGATAATTAGCTGAGGACTAACCAGATGTATTGTTTGAGTAAATTTGATTTCTATAATTATTATATTCTAATGTAGGTCGTAACTGAGCTTTCCAGTAACATATTCTTATTTTTGTTTAACCCACCAAACTTGATGAAAGTTTGTGTGGCTCCATTTATAGGTAGAGTATCTTTTCGTTTCTGTACTAACTACTTATACAAACACCTTTCTTCTTCAATTTAATCACCAGTTCTTATTTTCTTTTTTTAGAAACTTATGATTTCTTTTTAAAAACTTACCATAGCATTCTCGAAAGTAAGCAGGACATTTTCCTTCATCTGGTCACACACTGTGCCCTTAGGAATTTCCCATTTTCGATACATGTTAGCTTAAGGAACAGAACTTTCTCAATGATTCTAATTTTCTTATTCATTAGTAATTTGCTTTCTTTTACCTGTCATTACAACTGGATAATCTCACTTCATTATTGTTCCAAGAATCAATGATTTTCTGATACTGATTAGTCACAAACTACAAAAAATTAATTTAGAGGCTGTTCGCAGTATACAATCAAGTTAAAATACATTGTAAAAAAGTGCATAGTTTTAAAGACTGAAATACTGTCAGAAGCATACAAAATTATAAATTTAAACACCACAGACTTTTAACAGGTAAATGCTCAATAAAGAAACAAAATGTAGTGAAAAATATACAGAATCTTAAGTCTAGGCATAACAACCGTGAAAAGATCAGAGGATTTTAGATATGCAATTATCTATTCCATCGAAAGAAAAAGATTGCAGAAGAGAATAGAATTCTGCGATTTTAGGAAAAACTGTATCACAAAGTAATATCCTAAAAATATCGGGGAACCTGCTCGTACCCGAGATATATTTCAACCTGTGATTTATAAAATCAGAATAAAACAGAATTTTGCAGTATCTAAATTGAATCTAGCGATTTAAGCACCGAAAAATATTAAAAGATATCTTTATTCTTGCAGGAGATGAAGACAAGGCCTTCAGAGTTCCGGTGCCTATATGCCAATCATTGCACCACAGGACGAATGTGTGTGTGGGAGGGGGGATGTAAATATTTCTTACCAGTTAGTTAACAGCTAAAAGCAGGTGTTACTATCCACATTACGTCAAGAAATCCAAGTCTGCGAAAAGATTGTGTCTTGACAAAATAGGAAGTGCTGCCAGTCTACACCATATGATAGCTACAAAAGAGAGATATTCCAGCTCATTTTTTTATCAAATATTATGCAATAATTGTCAAGTCACACACCGCAATATGTATAGGTAAGAAATGTTGCCATTCCATGAGCTATAATTGAATTTTTAAATTTGCATATTATATGTATGTTTTCGAAATATGTTTAAAATGAATAACTCAAATTCTTGATAGTGTGTTTCGCACCTATAAAAAGAAAGTTGAAGTTAGCTTTCAGGTATTAAATTGTAATTTGATGAATGAAGATTTTTTAATATTTATTTATGTCATTTGCATATTGTTTTAAATGCAATAAATTTTTCAAACGTCTGCTTACTAAAATCTATTTACATGTCGTACATATGTTCGAGTAAATGTTTCTTGCTATTAAAATAACCAACTTCACTTTTTGATCACACGTTTCATTTTGCAAAGACATGTTTAAAGCAATTACAGCCGAAAACGTTGCGTGAAAAGCATTGCGGACGAAAACGTAGCGGAGGAAACAACGCAAGGCGAAAACGTTGTGGTACAAAACATCACGGGGAAAAATAAAGCAAAGAGAAAACAACGCACTTCTAAAACATCGCGTTGCAAAATATCATCATCGAAAATCAAGTGGTTCAAAAACTTCGCAGTTTAAAAACATCGTCGTCGAAAATATCGTGGTAAAAAATAAAGTGCTACAAATCATTGCATAACGATAACATCGCAGTCATGCGTTTTTCAAGCTTTTATAAATATAAATGGATATTCGCATAATGATTTGTGAGCGCAAGCTGGGAAGAAGGATAGTTTTTTTTTTCGTTTTCGTCCGCGGTGTTTTTGCCGCGATGTTTTCGGTGGACACCGTTTAAAACAGCTTTCAGGTGTTAAGCTGGAATTTAAAAGTAAGATTAGAATATCTTTTTTCACTACTTTTGTTTTTACTTTTTATCACTGACGCGTTCTCAGCTCTTTATGCATCTTTAACTCATTCAAATTTTTCATTAATGGCAGAATGAATCAGACTGTGAAAAACTATGTAACTTAGAAAGATATTTTTTTCAATATATATGAATGAATTTTAGAATTTTAGATGAATGAAGTTTTAGGTGCTTGATAAAACGTTTTATTACAATTACAAATCTGTTCTGCTCGTAGTTTTTGAGGCTGTTTTTGAACTAGACAATATTATTTTACATTATATGAGTGATTATATGAGTGAGCTTCTGTGCTTTCTATTCTCCTTTAGAATAGTCATATTAAGCCTTTATTACAGTATTTCTCTTTTAGCTGCATCTTAATAAAAACGTTCTTCATTCTCCTTCGTCACTGCATAAAATTTGAGGCCATAAAATGAATCTTACGATACAAATTATACGCGAAATCTTTATAAGTTTTAAGGAGACCTTAATTAGATATATATAATTTTCTGTCTTTTGGCGTTCTAAGAATCTCGTAATCTGTTTGAAATATTTTCCTGATTCGATTCTCCGTTGTTAAACATATCTTCAACTTCAGAATTAATATTCATTGTGTTCATTAGTAATACGAACAAAAAGATGTCATTCCTAATTTTATCTTATTAATTTTGGAAGCTTAAGCTTAATTTAATTAGGCTTAAGCTTCCTTCCTAATTTAATTAGGCTTAAGTTTTTTGAATTAATAAAGTTTATAGGAACAAAATTAATGAACATTATAAAGCCTATAATTGGAAGGTCAATTCAATGAACAGTATAAGGCCATATAAAATATTTTTATTCCTGGTATTTTTTTCTTTATAGGTCATGACTTTTTAATACTGTATTGCTCCTAGTTTTAATACTGTATTTCTGAACTTCACTAAGAATTAACTTATAAACTACGAACCATGTAACAAGAAACCAAACAAATAACGAACCACATGGCATAATCATCTCCTCCCCCCTCCACCAACAAAGCACAAAATCTAAACACAAAAGAAATATGTATCTACATCTGTAAATGACTTATTTTATTTATCCATTGTATGTGTGTGTATCTATGCAATTGCAAAGTACCCGTGTAAAGTAATCTTATGTCAGTATTGTCTGTAATGAAAATTATGCACCATTAATATGTAACTACTATGAATGCTGCAATGTAAACAAATACCCGAGCATGACGTTAGCGTGCCCGTGAGAGTGCACTTCCATAGATGGTTAGTGCAATGGAGCAATACCAGTTTTGTCCACGGCGATGTTTTGGTGTCCCCTGTACTTCTTTCTGTCTGTCTATATTTCTCCTCGTATCATCTCTCTCACACAGACAGGAATCATATTTTAGTATACAAGAAATAAATTATTCTTTCAAATCTCATTAGCCACTGCATGAGTTTTTAACACAATTTAATCTCGTTTTTAAGGTCATAGTTTCAGATTCGATTTCCAATGAAGACCCTTTGGAGGTTTTGAAACGAAATTGTGTTTGTAATAGTGATTGTTCTAGGTTTCTACTTAATATGCGCTCAGTAAAGAGGGAAATCCCTCATCGGATTTTTCAGTTTTCCGGCCAGTTTTAAGTTCTGTTTTAGAAGATCAAAGATTACCGCTTGACTGGAAATCTTACTCAGTTAAATCATATTTGAGACATAAACGCTGCACTAATTGTTTGGCCTATGGACATACAAGGGGTGCTGGTAAAAATAAAATTGTTTGCACTAATTGTTCGGAAACGCATAGAGATTAAGGTTAAGATTGTAAATCTGAAAAACTATATTGTATTAATTGTAAGGAAGTGAATAAGAAATATGGCGCGAATTATGCGGTGGAACATAATGCCTTCCTCGAGATTGCTCTGTATTAAGAGATGAAAAGAGATTTATAAAAGAACATTTGGATTTATAGTCTTTGGTTATTTTAAGAAAAGATTCTTAGAGCATTTAGCCTGGGACTTATTCTATTTATCCTTTATGTCTACGTTTCAATATTATATTTGGATTTGGTGATAACAGCTGTTTTCTATCGGCTGTTTGTCTATTTACTCATTCTCATCTTGAGTTATAATTACGTGTTTCAATATAATATCATTGGAATATTAGAATAATATATGTATCATCATTGGAATAATATAATATTGGTATTCATATTTCATGATTTGCCGTTATTAGCAAATCATGTTTTTGGCTTTAGGCGATATCGATTTTTACGTTCCCTTACCTCCCTATACTTATCTTACATCTGGTTTTATGGACTGACAGATTAACTGATCTTGGAATTTTATTGAATAAATAGCTCGTCTAAAAGTGAAGTAGGATTTAGCTGAAGATTATTTTATCTATATACTATTTTACTGATTCGGAATATTTATTTGAAATTTTATTGATATTATTGAATTTTATACATAGAATCATTTTAAAATATTTAATTTAAATATAATTATTAAGTTTTATTCTATGAATATTATTCTTATTGCTGTATTACTATTGTTGTTGTTAAATATGAAGATTTTAAATTGTACTTTAAACTTAATACTTAATTGTACTTAAATTATACTTGTGCTGCAGCTGCTTGTAGGCTCTCTGCAATAGACAATATTATAGAAGACTATCCTGACATTATCACCATACAGGAACCTTATTATATAAATGATAATAATCTACTATATTATATAGCATATATTGTGGGGGAATGGAGAGCTATTAATACACATACGGGACACAGTGCCATTATAATTACTAGAAAAGATATTGAATTTATGGTCGATTTGACTTCGGACTGTATTGTGGCTATCTCGATATCGTACAAATACTCACGCCTGGGAATTACCTCTGTCCATTTCTCACCGGCGGAACGCCTCAGCTGTCATTTAAATAATCTGGAAGAAATTTTAAACGAGTATTATTGTGATTTTATTATTATTGGAGATTTTAGCGCAAAAACATTAGGTGGAGGGGAAAGAATTTTGGACCATAAAAGAATTTCAATGTACGATTTTATCATTTCACAAAATTTAAAACATTTTAATGAATAGGATTCTGTACCTATATTTTTCTTCCCGGTAGGAGATGGATGGAGCGATTTAGTTTTAGGCTTTGCGGGTTTGGTTATGTCTTGTATTCAAATAAAAATATTGGAAGAATCGACCCTGAGTGACCACAAATATATTGGGTCACATAAAATGTCTCCGAGGTTTTTTGCCACTAGATGGTGTTGATGCATATATATTCGACAACACTCACCTGATTGTCTCAAACAAACATGTGCTTAAAAGGTGACATTGAGCTTCCACTGTTTGTGGAGATAGTTTTCTAATTCGTTGCTCGTGTACAAAGTTATATTGATTTGAAAACGGGTGAAATATCTGAAGAAATACGCTATGTGATGCTTATATGATGCGTTATGTGATGTTTATAGTAAAAAAGGTAAAAACGCTGCAAAAACAGGCCGAAAAATTTATGATGTGTACGATGAGAATGCTGTGAGTGAACGAAGGACCAAGAGTGATTTGCTCAATTCCGTTCTGGAAATTTCGATGTCAAAGATGCACCTCGCTCTGGTCGGCCAGTCACTGAAAAATTCGATGGAATTTTGCAACTGGTAGAGCAAGACCGGCATGCAAACTGTCAAAAAATAACGGAGGTACTAATCATCAGCCACATGACAGTTTGGAATCGTTTGAAAAGAGCAGACTACAAACCGAAGCTCGATGTTTGAGTACAACAAGAGGAATTGTCCATTAAGAGCTGCTGCAACCTGGCGAAACTATCAGTTCAGCACTGTGCTGTGCACACCTCGATCGTATGAACGAAGCAATCCAGAAAGAGCGACCGGAATTCGCCAATAGAAAGGGAGTTTTGTTCCATTATGACAAGGCGCGGCCACACATCTTTGATGCCTCGGAACAAATTGGCGGAACTGGGTTGGGAAGTTTTCATGCATCCACCGTATAGCTTCGGACCTTGCCAAAGCCACCTAGAGTACAGTGTAGTCTAGGTGGCGTTGACCTTGCACCATCTGACTATCATTTGTTTCGGTCTCTGAAAACTCTCTTGATGGTAAAAAATTAGTTGATCGAAGCGCAACTGAAAATGACTTGTCCAAGTTTTTCGGCGATAAACCCCAGAAGTTCTACACTGGTGGAATTCTGAAGCTACCAGAAAAAAAAGGCAAAAGTTCATGGATAATAAGGGCCAATATGTACTTGATTAAAACTGATTTTCAGTAAAGAAAATATTTGTTAAAAATGTACCAAAATACTGCGAAGACTTTTTATATGGCCCAATATTTATGTGAATCTAGATTAAAATTGAAAAGAAATTGGAAATATTACTCTAACAGCCTAAGAAGAATTATAAGACTTTAAAAAAATATTAAGACAGATATAATAAGTTTCGAAGATGAGATTGTTTCTTATAATTCTCGAAGAGAACTATATAATGTGGTTCTCATGGAAGATTTTATTGTTGATAAGATGAACAGATATTTAAAATATAAAGAAAATAAAGTAAAAATTAAGATTTCCTGGTGGACCCCAGAGCTTCAAACACTGAGAAAGAAAACTCATGATCCACGAATAGTTCTCAGGTTGCGGGTTTGGATACTGAGACAGAAATTCACAGGAAAATCAATTATAAACTTACACTGGCCTTATGTAAGAAAACAATTAAAAGTGTAAAGAAGGACTTTAAAAATCATGTATTTATGAAGAATAGAATATATTATGATAAGTTTTACATACATGTCACAAATAAAAGAAGAGAAAATATAATGCTGAAAAAAGACTATTGTAACGAGGTCACTTCTATTGAAGACCAGTACGACTGCTTACTTAAAGACACACTCAGATTAGATATTTGCTATCATGATTGCGATTTTGAAAAAATCAGTATGGGTGAAGATGAGGAAATGGAGAAAACTTTTAGTTACGAAGAAATTTTTAACATTATTAATCTGAGGACTGATACGTCCCCTGGACTGGATAAGATCAGGACTATACTGGTTAAGAACTTGTTTAAAGAATATGCATCTTTTTATATATTATTATTTAATAAATGTTTACAACTACGAGTTTTCTGTGATTGCTGAAAAATGGGGAAATTTGTTTTGATCCCTAAGCGTTCTGGAGGGTTAAGGACAATTTGCTTATTAAGTACTCGTGCAAAAATCTTGAGTAAACTTTTGACTAACCGGATAAACTTTATTTTAACAAATAAAAAATTTATTTGTAAGAATCAGTATGGCTTTCAGAAGTATAAACCAGACGAATTGGCGTTGCATAAGGTTGTCTAGCTGATCAGGGATAAAAGGGATAAATAACATGTAGCCCTGGTCTCATTCGATGTCCGGGATGTTTTTAATTACGCTAGTCCTCTTTACTCTCCATCCTAAAAGAAATTAGCATTAACAAACAGTTATTTGATATTATTAAAAATTATTTGGAGAACATAATTACTACCTTTAATGATAACTCTGAAGAAATAAGTTTGAAATATAAAGTTAATCGGGGATGTCCCCAAGGTTATTGTAGTGCTTCCCTGTTCTGGAGCCTTATAGTTAGCAAATTGTTGAATATCAACATTGCGAACGTAGAAATTGTTTGTTATGCAGATGATATTTTGGCAGTTATTATGTATGATTCCCTTGAGAAAATAAAAACATTCTTTTCATGAACTCGAAGTTGCCTTTCAAAAATGGAGTTCGGAAGAACAAATTTCGTTTAACGTAGGAAAAACTAGCGGTCTATTTTTTTCTCGGATTGAAAAAAAGTTAAGACAGCTTAGATTGAAATTCAATCAAAAAAGCATTAAATTTGTTGAAAATTTAAAATATCTTGGTATTTTCAGAGATGAGAAGTTTAATTTTATAACATATTTTAAATATATAAAATATGTTGCGAAGAAATGTCAAAAAGTACTAAATGTTTAAAAAAAGAATTTTACTTTAGATACTCTTGCATTTCAGTGTTTCAGCCTGAGGGATATATATGAAAATGTTATTTTTCCAAACATTCTTTATGGAAAAGGCGCTTGAGGTTGGCGGGCAGGGAAGCTTGTCAGGTTTAGATCAAAACTTGATTCTTTGCAGAAGGCCTGGTTACTTGCTATTACCAGATGTTTCCGTACAGTCTCGACTGAGGTGATCTGCGTGTTAGCTGGTGTACCGCCTCTCTCCCTAAGTTACAAAGTTTATTACGATAAATTTCTATTTAGACATGAACTTGTTCCTTGTATTACATTTGGAAATACCGATCTTCATAGTAGCGCTTTTGAACTGACACAAAATAATGGTATTCACCCTCGAAATGAATTTGGAATTCCATTTTATAGAGATATTCGAATTGATGCAGAAACTGAAATTTATACTGATGGGTCGGCGTATGAGGGGGTGTCGGCGGTGCCTTTGTGGTATTTTTTATGGTGTAGAGATTGACTATGAAAACTATTATTTTTGTATATCAGGCAGAAATTTATTCTATAAAAGAAGCCTTCCAATGGATTGACTCACATTCGCCAGAATCATGTTCAATTAATCTATATTCAGACGCTTTGTCTGTCCTGCTGGTGCTCTCCTGCCCGACTCATAACAATGAGCTTAAGAAGGAAATCAAATGTTTATATAGAAAACTTAGACAGATTATATCTGCACTGGGTTAGAGCGCACTCTGGAGTGCGTGGTAATGAGAGGGCCGATACACTGGCTTAAGAGGTTGCCCTGGGGATGAAGCCATTTATCATGATGTTCAAGAATCCAAAATACCGCGAAGAGAACTTTTAGTTGCGAAGGAAAAACTTCAGTTACGAAGGAAAAAGACCAGTTACCATTATAAAAGATCATTTATTGACACAATGGAAGGATAGGTGAAATACATCTGAGAAAAATATTAATTATTTGAAACATATATGTATCAAGAAAAAAATGACTATTTTGAATGACATGGACCTTAACCAAATAATTTCCAATCATGGTAGGTTTCCCGACTGTATAAACCGATTCCACCTCCATGAAAACCGCTTATGAAAAATATGCAATTCTTAGGGATATGCAGCTGGCTTTGTCGAGGACTGTGTATTAAGAGGGAGTGTGAGGGCAAAATATGGGTCATTCAATGTGCAAGATTTGAATAAGAAAAATGGAAAGGCAATAAGATATGCTAGGGAATTAATGAACATTATTAATATGAATAAGAAGACTATTGGAAATGAGAACTAGATTTTCTTTTATTTTTGTTTTTATTTGGAGTAGACTATGTATGTGTTTGAGGTCTGTGACGAATTTTATTTAATTTTAACAACTCTATTATATTTTAATTTTAATATGCTTGTTTTCCCTGAGTGTAGCTTTAGTTGAATGGCTTTGCAACCTTTTGCTAACAGTAATTTTAAGTTTGCTATGTCTTTTCTATTTAGAGGATAGTTTAATTTTGTTGATGTGGCTTTTTTTATGGGGGGGGGGCGTAGTACGGCTGCTGGCTTCCTCGTTTTGAGTTGGATTGGCCGTTCTCTTTTTAGTCATATGGGCGGCTTATGCCGACTAAGTGGTTTGGGGGCTGCGCTTGTTAACATTAATACTAATACAATTTGCTGCTAAGCAAGTTTCATACCTTCTTTTGTGGGGGAGGGGTATGCAAGATAAGCAACTGACACTTTTCTATGTGCCACGTACGAAAATGGAGAATACTTTTTTTATGTTATAGAAAGTACTGCTTTTATTTTCGAAGGGCCTGCGAATAGCATTACACTATTTGTAACTAGATGGGTGTCCTAAAATTCATAGGATAAATCTATATGCTGTGATATACAAAATCATACTTTTGGAAAATAAGTGTTTCAATTTGCTTTTTATAATCTGTTACCAAAACTCTATATTTCCGTGTGTTTTCCTAATTCTTTACTCTTGATGCCAATGTATAAGCTTGATTTCGTGATTTTTGTGATAACCCAAATCGTGGCATGATCACTTAAATAAAACTGACCAGCTACATTTTGTGTAAGATTTGTAAAGACAAAAACTAACACAGAATAATATCACTAAAAGAAGCTTCTTTTTTTTCTTTTTTTCTTGGGGGGGGGGTAGATTAAAATCTAGGAATTCAAACTTCATAATCAAAATCGCAGAACATATTGCAAAGCAGTTTCGCGATTAACAAGCAGATTTACTGTAACAAAAGGCTCCGAAACTTTCCCGCTGAGATTAATAGCTGCATGAGTGATTTTAACAGCTTTATAAACACTTATTAGATTGAAAACGTTTATACAATAGAATTGGTTTTAGACCTTTAAGACTGCCATAGCAATTAAAATCTGCCATTCTACTGCTGGGCGAGGACTTCACAAAGGCTGGACGTTATGCAAAAAACGTAGAGCTTTATCGTTCTTCAGTGCAGCCAGAAGGAATGGGAACATGTTCTCTTTATTGACAAGTCCTGATATTGTCTGAACTGTGATTCTAGATGTGTTTTGATTTGAAAGAAGAGCTGGACTGTAATTCGAGGTATGTATTGATGAGAGACGAACACGAAATCTGCCTTTCCTTCTCTTGCTTCTGAAAAATTCTGTTTCCCCCAAATCAGTTTCATGTTTTGGAGTGAAATCATCAAAAATGGCTGCGCCGACCTGTTTATTTTTGATAGCGGTTCTGTAAGCAGTCTCAGATACATGGATCTAACCTATGTCTTAGAACCCTATGTAAAACTCTTTAGAGATGCAGTTGGCCCAGCTTTTTTTGCTAATATTCATCTGCCTCTAGCATTTCTGGCGTCAGAGAATACTTGGAAAAAGAAGGCATTATTCGATTGGAATGGCTAGCATACGCCCAAGAACTGAATGCGGTTGAGCATGAGTAGGTGCCTTCAATTGTCGAACTGCAGCGTCCTAAATGTGTCATTATTCTCAGGATGTGAAAAATGTAGGATGTGAAATTCCACAAGACTTGATTAAGAGTTTGGTAAATTCTATGAAATAAATCATGTGGTTTGAATTTCTGTTAGAGATAACCATAAACCATTTTACAGAAAGATTTTTTTTCAAAACTATGATCTTTTTTCCATCATTTGAAATTTCCATAAAAATGATTTTAAATTCAATATTTTGATATTAATCAAGTGACAAAAATATGACGATTTAAGGTAAATAATGTTTTTGTAGAAATTATTTTTAACAAATTTTCAGTATTGAATTATTCCTATGAATATCATTTCATTCTGAAATACAATGTATTTAAAAACACGTATTGGCTTCCAAAGATATACTATTATTGAATATTGGGGTGAAAAATAATTTTTCCTCGATAATGTTATTTTAATTTTGGGTTACTAGATAAGTGTTACTCGCTAGAAGGCTCTTTGATGTGCAGGTTTAATTATTTTCAACTTTAAAAAAATACTTCATTACGTTAACAGGAATTTTTTCTTCTTTAACAGTTAAATGTAATATATGTTTGGAAAAGCACGTAAAAAGTATATTTTAAAAGAAGTTAGAAAGGAGATGAGTCAAGAAAAATGCCAAAAATATCATAAGTTTTTAAAAGAAACTAAACACTGTATTAATTAATTATATCTCAAAAAGGATTTAAAGATTTTGATAACTATATCTTTTTCAAAAACGTAAGGATATAAATAAAATTGTCGGAGACGAATCTTTCCATATTTACCAATCGACAATGATGGTAAGATGCATCTCCAACCTCCATGAATCTGTAATGAGGCTCATAATTTTATGCACTGAATCAAAATAAATCATATTTTCTTATATTTTAACAAGAAAAATTTCAGTAAGAATAGTTTAATAAAATCTACGAATATTTTGCGTTCTTGAAATATGTATTATCATATGTGACGTTTCTCTGGACAGTCTGTCCAGAATCAAGTATATTCTTATCACACTGTACTCAAAAAAGCGAGTTTTATTTTCACGTAATCTTGAGCTTTACACGCCATAAAGCTATTCATCATAAGGTGACGGTTCCTAATATCGGCTGCCATACGAAATTTCGCTGTTCCAAAAGTAAAAAATTTTAGCAATGCCAATCAAGTTACAATTATTAAAGATACGTTGCAGCGGTTCTTTGGTAATATGATATATAGAGTTCGAGTCTGTCTGGATGTCAGTAAGGCATTTCCAGTAACTTTTATGATAGTGCTTGATTCGCAGTCATGGTAAAAATAATATATTTCTATGAAAATAGTGTTTTATAAATAATTGCATCTTCAATGAGTGTACCAATAAATTATCCCGTTTATTCAACCCTTAAAAGACATTCATCAAGTTCTTATTTGACTCGCTAAATCCTTTAGTTCAAAATATAAAAATTAAACGTTCAAATTAAAGAAATAATTCATTTTACTAAAATTCTGTTTGCCGATTAAAATATGTAAGCATTTGATATACCTCGCGAAAGATATTCGATATTTTTTCAGGCTTCAAAAAAATTCATGATTTTATTATAGAGCAATCGCTACTGACAATAGTTAAAGGTAGTTACTTTGCATTACCTGTCACTTCAAGTAATATTACCTTTTCGTATTGAATAATCTGTAGACAGATTTAATGGAATTAAACTAATGTTAAACGAAAGATTCTAAATTCTGAGAAAATTTGCAGCTGTGAAGGAAATGGTCAGTATTTTCTTCACAGCTTCTTGATTTATTACAACTGAGCTTTAAAGAATCTGTTCCTCACTGTGTTGGAACTTTAGCTATTTGGCATAAAATTTGGAAAGACAAAGCTAAAATTACTCCGCCTGTTTAATCAACTTTAAAAAATGCTGCTGCTTTATATAATAAATATAATATATTCCATTTTTCATTAGAAAATTATCTGAAAAACCAAGAATAACAGAAAATGTTTAATTAAACTATCAAGAAGTAATGCCGTCCAGGTGGTATAGTGGTTAGGTGAGTCTACTGCGGTACTGAAGGGCCTTGATTCGAATTCCAGAGAAGGCATAGATGTTGATAAACGTAATAGTGCTTTGCGGACTGGAGACAGTCTTAATATATGGCGAGACGAAAGTCCCCTCGTTTGGATGATGGTAGGGGAGAGGGATGGGAGACTCTCGGACCACCTTCAGGACTGCTCTCGCTCAAACGTGGGGTGGAAATAGACGTGCATCCTCCTTGAGGCTCTGGCAACCATTCTTCCATAAAATTCGTGTACAAGACAACAACAACAACATCAGAAAGTAATACAAAAGAATAAAATTGTAAAAGTATTTCCTTACGTAGCAGAGCAAAAAAAAATGCTTCTTATTGTAAGAAGAAAATGTTCTCTTATTTCATTATTTTATCGTACATTGAATATATTATTTTACATA
Organism: Stegodyphus mimosarum; assembly: GCA_000611955.2. Taxonomy (NCBI): domain Eukaryota; kingdom Metazoa; phylum Arthropoda; class Arachnida; order Araneae; family Eresidae; genus Stegodyphus; species Stegodyphus mimosarum. The sequence goes on along the minus strand of KK112816.1, from coordinate 365,317 downwards.
TCTACTTTTAAGCGTTAAACGCATTTGAATAACTTAATGTGCAATGTTTTAAATTCTGTTCACCGAGATTTTGATCCAGAAATTTAACCACAAGTACTACTTCCCTAAAATTAACCACATAGTTATCACAATTTAATCAAAATTGTAAGAAATAAAAAGGAGCAGCGCAAAGTCGCAGATTTGGAATTTGGCTCGGGTGCTCTTGGCTCTGGATTGTTCCTCGTCTCTCACAGAACTTAAAATAGCAACGAAAGAAAAGAAATTCTTGCATAAGACAAGAAGTTTGAGACACTTTTTACATGTCGGTGTAAGTACACCTAATAAGAAATTTAATTTATGTTTCAGGATAATGACTTCACATTTTGAAGAATAATCGGGGATTCCAGAGCAGGGTCTTCCGAGTGAGTGGGAAGTATTTACATAAATTGCCTTTTAATTCTGTTAACATAGAAGTATAAATTATTATTGCATTCCGTTTGATTTTGGCTATAGAAGAACTTTAAATTGTGATCGTTAATCAGAAATTAAATTCTAGATGCAAAATTATACATTTGTACGAGTTCTCAAGTTTCCTTTGTGGAGCTTCATATTCTCTTTTGAATGATATTTCAATTAATTAAAATAACTCAAATTATGCGCTTTAAAATTTACTTTTATTCAGGGCTTTTATGAATTAAGAGAAAAGCTTTAACAGAAAATACACTTTTCTACGATGTGTAACGTAATTATTTGCAGGTTTTCATACAATCCATTTAAATCTACAGAACATATGCAATCTTGCTTTAATCTGTACTATATGTTGTAAATGTGAAAGTTTAAGGGGGTATCTAAGATTACTAGAGATCTTACATGTAAAATTTATAATTTTATTATCTTGTGATTATGATCTTAACTATTCTACATGTAAAGATGTCGACTTACACAAACAGGCATATTCAGGCATTATAATAATTTTCTGCTGACCTCGAGGTAGAAAACACACATATTTCTTTAAATTCCTAATATCTAAAGATTTCTGTGGGTGTGAATATAACGTTTTTTATCAAATAATTCTTAAATGGTTACCAGTTAGGCATTTTATGCTATCTCTAAATCTGTAGATATAAAAATAGCAAGAATAAATGTTATTTTCTTTAGCCCACTGTCATTCGCGATAAAATTTCCGACATGGACATGCAAAATGCGCCCTTTCGTTACAGATCATTCATGCCGAGCTTAAAGCCTTCATTTATGCCTATCAGCACTACTATCAGCCTTAGAATGTTTTATCATTACTAATACTGAGAATTAAGGTTTTTTTTCTTTAAAGCAAAAATAGCATTTCTAACCCAAAAAGGAATAACAGTTATTGAAGTGAATATATTTTCACAAGCCAATTAGAAATTTATTATTTCCATTTTCCAATAAGTTGTTAAAAAGCCAAACCATAAATATGAGGTACATATGAAATAAAAAAATTAACTGTGAGCTAAAATATTATTATCATGATGGTCATGTATAAATGACTGCACTATTTATTATTCGGAAAACTAGAGGCTTTTCGTTGATTTATCTAAAATAAGATAGTTTTACCTTCTAAGATAAATTCATTTTTCCTATTCCATAAAATTTTTACTGTATACTTAAAAGGGAATTATGCCAATAGTCGAGCATTACCTCAAAATATGTGATATGAAGATTATAAGGGGAATCCCACTACTCATTTAAAAACTACGACGTTACTGGTAGTAGTGCAAGTAGGCTTTACCACAAAGAGCAGTCATTCATGCGAATGAAACAATCAAAAAAGGAACAGTCACCAGATCATGGAAGAGGCATAAGCGAGAGAAAAAAACTGGGTCTGGCAAAAATGTGCTGTACATAAAGCATTAAAGCAGAAGGGAAAAAAAAGATTTATTTACTTCATGTGAAACTTGAATATTTGGTTTTACTGAAGTGTTTAAATTTATGAATAAATATAAAATCAATTGTTCTACTTTTAAAAGAAATTTCCTTGAAAAAATTAATATGAGATAAAAGTAGTCATTCTATTGAACCCCATAGTTAGGCAAATGTATGAAACCTTAATTTCAGGGATATCTTTAATTAATAAGGCAAAAATTCATTTCTAAATGTTTGCAATAGCGCTGAGAGAAATAAGAAATCTGTAAACTATGCGGATTGTGTAAAAGACTTCTTTTAACCTTACAATGCATTATATACATTCCAAAAGACCTTTATATGCAACCCCCCTCCCCCAGTTGTGCCAATTTATGTGCAAGTTTTGTTTTCATCCCACCTTGCACACACACAGAAAAGACAGTTCTACGTATATCTCCCGTTCTACTGGACCGATTGCCGAAATTTAACTTTCGTTTTCCATGTCTCGAAAGCGCAACTTAGGATATATATTATATTTATATATAGCATTTTTCTAACATAGGCATTTTGACACAAAATCGGACTTTTTCTGAAATAACATACCAATTGTTTTCCATATTTCGATTCTACGACACAAATTATGCCTAGATGTTAAATTTTGTAATTTTTCGTGAGAAATGTATAAAGAAAAATTTGTCTTGGCGCATTTTGTTCAGTTTGCTCCAAGAATGATTCACTTTACGAGCCTATTAATTTACCGCAACCTATTTTCCTTTTTTATTTTTCATTGTACACCAGCGGTAGAAAGGTCGTCGTTCGTACTTTCAAATAATTTTAACTAAGTACGTAAACCACATTTGGCGTCATTATCGCTTATAACGAATATGCCAAATTTGAAAAAGCGCCAGCATGTAAATTCGCATATATCTTAGAAAAGTTTGAATAAAAACCTCTAATTTTTTGCAGGTATGCTTAGAAATACATCTACTTTAAGATGATGTAACAATTTTATAGGTTATAACTCGAAATTGATTTCGAAAAAATTATAAAAATTATTTTAAAATACAAATTTAAAAATAAATCATAAAAAATAGGTGAATTTTGTTTGGAATGAACTTAAATTTCGAAATGCGAAAGGAAGAATTAAATAAGTTGAATAAAAAAGAGATATTAATAAATATATGGCAAATTCAACTAACATTGGAGGAGCTAAAATTTTGAGAGCAAATTTTTTTAAAAATTACTCTTGTGATTTTTATAAAACTTGGAACTTTGGCATAATCTGAGTCATAGAATCGAACTATGGAAACAAACTGGTATGTTATTTCAGAATAGTTCGATTTTGTGTCAAAATACCTATGTTAGAACAATGCTATATATCAAGGATGGCCAAACTTCAAGACCATGGGAGCTGCATGATGGATTTTATGAACATTCGAGAGCCACAAGTCCAAATTTATATCGTTTCAAAAATAATGAGAGGTCTCGCATATAAGGAAAGTTTTGAAGTAAATTAATGAATATGTGAGTAACATGATTACACATAAATATGAATAAATGCATCTTATATCTACTGTTGTATTCAGAAAAGTTAAGTCCTGGGAAAATAAAAATTTGTAACTATTGTATTGGTTAGCTAAGTGCTTTTTCTTCAGGTAAAGAAATAAAATATTTTCTTCTGATTCCCTTTATACCTCTCCGTTTATAATTATTGTTTTATTTTAGTAGCAGTAAAATGAATGGGAAGCAAATTCATTGGTCTACAATTACATAAAAAGTGTTATCTGAGTAAATTACAAATCATTGTTTGAAAGAAGTTGGGTGTTTTTTTAAATTCATGAGCAGCCTTTTAGAAAGGATAAATTAAATTATACATGTCAACGCGAGTTGCAGAAAAACTATTATTTGAAAAAGAACGTTAATTTAAAAATAAGGTATTAACTTGCTTAGGCTTTTGCTTGAAAAGTAATTTTGATTCTCCAAGCAATTAAGAAAGGGATCAACATACTGAGATCATTCGAATTTTTCGATCCTAACCTCAGAAATAGTTAAACATTCTTTCCCAAAACTTTGGAATAGCTATTTTTACTAGTATAGAAGAATTTACAAAAAAAAAATGATTGCAATTTCAGTGGTACTTGAATAAACATTATCTCTCATGACGGCCCTGACTGATAACAGTATTTCAGTGTTTCATCCAACGGAATCTGCCAGAATTTTTTGGTAATCAGTGTACTGCGCATCATTGAAAATTCTCGAAACTATCTCTCGAACTGTCCTGACAATTTTTGACATAGATAGCGAAATTTATGCGCATCATTGAAAATTCTCAAAACCACCTCTAGAATCGTTACGATTATTCTGGACACACATAACCTATTTCTAATAAATCTAAAATAAGTAGCATCTTTCTTCAGCAGTTACTCACGTCATTCAAAGACTGAATAAAAGTAGTATCCTAAAAACTACAAAGAATAACAAATCTTCCAGTTGGATAACAACTATTGTGAACAATGGGATCGCCAGGAATGTAAGCAGATACTGCCTGAAGTAAAATTAACTTGAACAAAAAATGTTAAGGAAAATAATTAAATAAAATTATTAGAATTGAGTTTTATATTAACTTAATTAAAATTAGTGTATTCCGATGATCATTATCTGCTTAAAAATGTAACATAACCGAAGTAGTAATTTCCGAGATGGAATTATTTGTAATTTTAAATATTTGTTGCTCTGACGATAAAGCCAGCAGTGAACAGTTTGAAATCTATCAAACTTTTACATACATAATATCAGAAATTAAATTACCGATTAATAAAGAAACGTGGCACTGCATGATTTCTATTTCAGATTCCACTTGTATTAAAAAATGAAAATATATTTATTCAAAACAAGTCTCATTTGAAATATCAAAGGATAGCAAGTCGCAGTTAAGGTGTCGGAGAGCCGCAGTTTGGCCATGTCTGCTCTCTCTCTCTCTATATATATATATGTAATATATATCCTAAGTCGCGCTTTCGAGACATATTAAACACAAGTTAAATTTCGCGAATCGATCCAATAGAACAGGAGATACAGAACTGTATATATACTTGTGTGTGTGTGTGTGCGTGTGCGTGCGTGCGTGTGTGTGTGTGTGTGTGTAGTAGCAAAGGGAAAGTAAAGGTGTAGTAGCAAAAGTGTAGTAGCAAAGGGAAAGGTTTACCCAAAGTACTGCTTATCCGAAAAATAGGAGATACAATGGAAAATGAATCCTAAACTGCCTCTATTCTTTTCTACTTTTGCCTTTATGTTTTTGGAACTAAATTTATTTCATTTACGTTCCAACATTTCCTTCACTTTGAAAATATATATATATTCCGTTTTTAATAGTACCTTTCATTCACGTTTACTCAGTTTTTATAACCATTTCCCGGAGAGAGAAATAGGTAGACCTTTATAATTTTTGGAACTAAATTTATATTTAATTTACGGTCCGACGTTAACTTCATTTCATTTCACTATTAATTTGTTATGATCCATCAGCTTCAGCGCCAGCGCAGATTAGGCTCTCTTTTCTTTTTTAATTTGTTACTGCTTCAATGATGACTGTTTTTAAGAACATACAGAGCAAAAATACAAATTAAGAAAATAAATCACTACTGAGCAGGACAACATTTTTACTCCTTTATACGTTGTATTGTAAACGCGAAAAATTCAGGTATCATATTTCAACGAAAATGTGTATTTTTACCGCTATCCAAGGCAATTTAACGGTATTTTTGCATGATGTCTGTACTTAAGGACAGAATAAAGGACTTTCTTTCCCAAAAAGGGTTGCAAAAAGGATTTAAAATGGATTCAGAAGAGATTTTTTTCGTGACGCCTGTACGTACGTATGCATGTATTCGTATAACTCAAAAATGAATAGTCTTAGAAAATTGAAATTTCGTATATAGTACTGCTATAACATGTAGTTGTGTAACTCGGTTTTTGATAGCAAGCGACAACAAACAATTTTTGATAGAAAAATATTTAAATATATATACATATATACCCAGTCTGCTACTTGGTTTCGTGGTAAATTATGGCATTTTTTCATTTAAAATTGATTGAATTATGTTGTTCTTATTTTCCGGTTAAGGTTTCTATGCTTTTAAGTAAGCTGCATGCAATAGTTACAAAATTATCAACAATTTAAAAGTTGTTTAAGTGCAGTTAACCGTAATTTTTTACCATAGCAGCCATATTTTTTTACATTTGAAACTTAGCAGAATAGTGAATTAAGTCAGTTTCTGCACCTTTAGTGTCTTTTTGCCGAGTGGGACCAAAAGTAAACTTTCAGTTTTGTACATCGAAAAATCTCCCTTCTTCCCCGCTGGCCGAATTCCTTGTTTTTGCGTAGAAACTCTAATTTTAATTGCATATATTTTTTTTAATTGTTTTAACTTGGTAGTAGTTATATTTTTCTATATTTTTCAATTTTTAATAAAGATATTTTGAGGACTTTATGTATTTTTGCCTTGCCACGAAGTGAGAATTGAATCAATTGAATGAGAAATATATCTAATGAAATTCAAGGAAATAACTTTGAATGAAATGCAGCAAAAACTGCGTATAATTTAATATTCTGTACGAGGAAGTCATGTGGTGACTACATCAGATTTTTTAAATTTAGGTAGATTACTTTCTATTTTAAATAAAAATAATTTCATTCGATAAATTTAATAATGAAATTCGATAAATGAAATTTATTTCAAATGTACTGTCGTGTGGAGTAGTGGCTTATTTTCTTAATTTGCATTGTTTACCTAACCTAAGCTGCCTTAGCGTTTGACTTTTGTTTTGAATGTTCTTAATTGCATCTAAAACTTTTATACATATATATATATATATATA